>PVJS01049338.1:0-14701 GCA_004027185.1 Glis glis | reverse complement strand
AGGGAAGAGAGAGAGGGAGAGAGAGGGAGAGAGAGGGAGGGAGAGAGGGAGAGAGACAGGGAAAGAGAAGAGGGAGAGAGAGAAAGAGAGGGGGAGGAGGAGGAGAGAGGGAAGAGGTGAGGAGGGGAGAAGAGAGAGGGACAGGAGGAGAGGGAGAAGAGAGACAGGAGAGATAGGAGGAAGAGAGAGAGGGACAGGGAGGTGAGAGGAAGGAGAAAGACAGGAGGGGGAGAGGAGAGAGGAGAGGAACAGGAGAGGGGGGAGAGAGAGAGAGAGAGAGAGAGAGAGAGAGAGAGAGAGGGAGAGACACTAGAAAGAGAGAGGACGGAGGGAGAGGGAGAGAGATGGGGAGAGGAAGCCGGTGGGAGCCCAGGGCAGGAGAGCCGCGGCCTGGTCTCCTGGGAGCTCCAGGTGAGCCCTGTGCTTGGTACATCTGTGTCTTTCTTCTTCTCCCACCCTTTGGCCAAAGACGTGGTAAATTTTATCAGAAAAGAACAAAGTGGCTGTGTCTGGCTGCCGGAGGCAATGGTCTCATGTTCAAAGTGTCCCGGATGCTTCTGGGACGCTTTGAGGAGGACCCTGGCTGTGCGGCAGGTGCAAACCCGGGCTCTGCCCCTTGGGCGTGGCATCCTACAGCACCACATTCTTTAAGAAGCGCTCTCCTCCAACTCTTCCTCATCCCACCAACTAGGAATGCAGTATTTACCATCTGGACTAGAGTCGTAAAAATGTTTTGAATTATGTCTTAACAATAGCAAGTTAAAAAAAAATAAAAGAAGAATTCTTTTCTAGGAGAAAGGTAGCCCCCGCATGTCTTCTCTCACAGGACGTGAGATCACTTCTTCCCGTTGGATGGTGTCACCGATCTACAGGACTTTGGGACATGCCCTTAACCAGGGTCGTTCTCACATGCAGGGCCAGCTGGGAGGTGGAGGAGGCCATTTGTTTAGACCCCTAGCGAAATCAACTGTGACTTTAAGGAAAAAATAAATGTTTCCATTTCAAGACTTCGAGGACAGTGTGACCAGCTGACAATCGGCTTTCTTTTTTTTTGGGGGGGTGGCTGGGGTCTTAATGCAGGGGCATGCTACTTCCAAGCTACACCCCTAGCCCTTTAACATTTTTAATTTTGAAACAGGGTCTGGCTAAGTTGCTGAGGCTGGCTTCGAACCTACGATCCTCCCATCTCAGCTTCCTAAGTACTGGGATTCTAGGCATGCACCACTGCGCCCGCTGACAAACGGCTCTGCTCTGGCTTCTGGCTGGTGCATTGCGTGTGACCCTGGAAGTCGGAAGCCGGGGTAGCCTGTAGGTCCACGTTTGGGTCACAGTCCAGCACTGCGGTGACTCTCACTTCCTCCATCGAATATGCGGGAGGGCTGTGGGTGGAGAGGCAGTTCCTTCACCTGCCCTCGCGTACGCCTTCACTGCATGGTCTCCGCTGTTGGCTGCAGGTGACCGCCGCGGACACGCCTCATGCCGAGTGTTTGTCTCACTTCTGGGCACAGCACAGACTCACGTGAATATTTTGAGAAATACCACAAATGTCCTTCAGCGAACTGCAGCTCGGTGCGCTTATGGGTAAAAGACGTTCCATTCAACTGCGTGAGGACACGAAGCCAGGTCTACCTTCCTCTCTCACAGGCGTGCACTCCCACACGTGCTTCCTGATTCAATTGTCAGGTTGGTGCCTGATCTTTGGAGACAATGTCCTTTTTATTTCAGGCAGAAAGGAATTTCTGTGGGACAGTTCTAGAAAAATGGAGCATGAGTTTTTCAACAAAATGAGTTGAGTACGGAGTCCAGTAGAAACAGAACCATCAGGTGGGGGATCTATTCTTACTGACATCCTTAAGGATGGGAGTCACAGGAATTTGGCCCAAAGGCCCTGACTCACATAATCTCTGGAGGTGGCTGTGCCTCTCTTGAGGACACAGGTGGCCCCTGTGTGTCACGGCCCCTGATACTTCTCCCTATATGCACAGAGGTCCAAATTCTGATAAACGCACTGGTGGCTGAGACAACACCATTGGTCAAAAGTACTGCCTCAAAGTTTTTGTGGCATAAGAGGGTTCAAAAAAAAACTAAGAGGCAGGACAGAGACATGTGGAAATTGATGATGGTCCCTGGCACAGGGCTTGCTGGAAAGAAAAGGCACCACGCGCAGCCGACACGGGCATAGTGAGATATGCAGCCGTAGGCAGCCAAAGGCTGGCAAATTAGGCGAATGGCTTTGGTTTCCCTTAGAAGTGCCAGTTAGATATATTTGTTGAGCCATTAGAAAGTCTATCTCTTAGCTAGGTGTGGTGGCACACACCTGGAATCCCAGTACTTGGGAGGCTGAGACAGGAGGATCGCAGGTTCGTGGCTAGCCTCAGCTACTTAGCGAGGCCCTCTACAACTTAGCGAGACCCTATTTCAAAATAAAAATAATAAAATAGGGCTGGGGTGTAGCTCGGAGGTAGAATGCCCCTGGGTTTAATACCCAGTAAAAACACACACACACACACACACACACACACACACACACACACACAATGTACCTCCTATATTAATGGTATCGGTTTTTTTCTGAAATAGCAAAAGCTTCTCAATCCATGTTAAAAGTTGTACTTGCCTGCAGTGAACAATTATTGGACAAGAACGGCCCCTGTAGCACTTGTTTACTTTTCTGAAATAAAAGGAGATATAGAGATTACAATGATGTAACAAGATTCCGGGTTACCCAAAATAACAAGCCAAAGCAAAGTCCCGTGTCCCTGAAATCATTTGCAACAGCCTGTTTGGACAAAGAAAGTAAAAGCTGAACATTCAATTTCAGAAAATTTTCTTTTTGATATTAACTTATTAAACAAAGCTTTAAAAACAACACTTGCACTCCCCCGATGCTCTTCCTCCTTTGCAGGTATGAACCCTGGTTCCGGTTCCGGTTCCGGTTCTGCTGGTCGCCCCCACAGGTGCCCTTCGGCAGCTCCCACCCCCTCCCTCCTCTTCCCTCCGGTGATCTGACCTCCCTGTGACAGCACTGTGTGGATGCTTCACTGAAATTTTTGGGTTCTGCAATTTACACTAAAAATTTCTCACTGCCTACACGTCATATCGGAATACAATATTGTCATATTGTCTAAAAATGGCATCCTGAGATCCTATCTGACCTGTCAGTTTGGGGGAAGGATATCAAAATTCTAGGGAGGCCTCCACCGAGTCCAAGATAGCTGTTTCCATTTTTAGAAACAGGAGTAGGTTTAAAAACAGCTCTGCCATGCAGATTTTAGGTCAGAAGTCATAAAAATTAACATTGAGAATAGATTTAAGATTTTGTTAATCAACCCCTATCCAAATCAGAGGGCCAATTTAAAATTCGCGATATGAGCTTCAAGTTGTTTTTTTTAAAAATTCAGTGAAACAATGAAATATATTTACAAAGTATAACCAAGTTCTCAGTAAAATATTTCTTAATAAAGAAAATTAAAGATAGTATCTCAGTTTGGAAGGAAAAAATGGAGGGAATGTGCTGTGTGAACCCATACGATCTAGGATGCAAACTTTTAAAAAATGACAGTACAGAAAAAATGTTTTTCTCTTGAACCAGAAATGGGGAAACCACGCATCTTTGCAAAGGCCTGCTGGCTCTGTGCTGCGAGTCCGTGGGGTGACTTGCCGTCCGGCAGGAGCAGCCGCGGAGGTGGGAGTGGGCAGAGTCCCGGACCCCGCACCGAGTAGACGCTTCAGAACCAGGCAGCCCTGATATCAGAGGGGCTGTTTCGTTTTCCTACTTCCTCTACAGAGGTACAGAACGAGGGACTTCTGACGGGAGTCTGAACCCCCAACCTGGGCAGCATGTCGGGAGTTGAAGGGGCAGGCGGCAGAGCCCGGATAAGATGGGCCCACCTACAGACAGGTCACCTTCAAAGCCCCATTGGAGCACTTGATCTTGGCTGCTCTCTAGTCCGTGCAAGCGCTCAGCATCTCAGAACGGCAGACCACCCAGCGCTGCCTTGAAAAGGGAGGGCTCGGGCACGGGGTAGAGCAAGGCGGCGGCCTCGAGCCTTCTGTAGAGCCTTTCATGGCTTTGGTGCACCCCGGGACAGCAAGCTTGGGGGAGGTGGAGAAAGTAGAAATGAACTCACTAAACTCAACCGCACTCGCGTGCTGAACGCCTTCCGAGTTCTTGTCCCTGGAGAACAGACAGGCTGGAATGTAGATCCACTGGTCCCTACTGCTAAAGTGTCCATCCCCCACTGACTGTACAGATGCTTGGCCCCAGGAAGGTACCTCAGTGACAGGAATGTGGAGCCCAGCAGTAGGATAAAGATGTGCAGGGCTGGGGTGCAGCTCAGTGATAGGGCGCCTGCCTGCATGTAGGAGGCCCCGGGTTCCTGTGCACGTGTGTGTGTGCATGTGTGCACGTGTATGTGTAAAGTCAAGCAGGATCGAACGTCAGGCCCAATTTTTGTGTCTTTACTTTCAAAGCTCTTTCTCCTTCAGATAGAAATTTCTGTTGCGGGATCCTGCTAATATGGATAGCCTGAGTCTCACACCTCCAGAGGACTTCTGTTATGCTCCACACGGGCCCCGTCTGTGTGTGTAAAGACTGTGCTCAGTATCTATGTGTTGGCACACTGGTCAATCAACTGTTTTGCTCACTTTTTCTTGATGGGACCAAGCACAAAGAAAGGCAACTTAACCCTTTATGGCTGTGCTGGTTTAAGAAGGCGTGGCCATCGGGTCCTGCAGGTACCTACAGCTGCTCAGCTCCCTCTCTGCTGAATGCACTCATGACCTCTCTGGGCGGGAAATGCTGGTGAAAAGTGAGTTGGGTCCGGGCTACTGTGGCTACGACTCACTTCTCCCCTGCGGTCCCTGGCTTCATTTGTGGCGTATTTATCGTTTCCTCCAGCAGGCTGTGACTGGCTGCCTCGGCAGGCCTGGGCCAGGTCTCGCTGTAATCGTAACGTCCACACCGGCCCCCCGCCCCATGCTAGACCTATTTACAGGTGACCAGGAGCAATCGGGGAGACGCATGGTGGGGACACGCTGCCGTGGTGTGGTTCAGAACTTTATTCCCATGCACTTGGATTATCACGACGCGACACATCACAAACAGAGAAACAAGCTGGCCGCGCACAGAGCCAGCGTTCATCGGTGACCTAAGATGGAGACTGCAGGTTATTCTCGAGGATGGGGAGGCGCAGTGTGGCCTTCCACTCTCTCTGACAAGTCACCGGTTAGCGGGAGGCTCCGACGCTGGGAAGAATTGGTGTTATAGATGCTTGGACAGGAGGCATTCACCGAGAAGGAACGGTTAGCGATACAAACCAACCCTCGGCTCACTGAGTGAGAAGGCACCGCCATGCAAACCGACGGCAAGCAAAGGTCAGGCCGGGAGGCGCGGGCCCCACGTGTCCCTGCAGCAGGCACAGTTTCCAATGATCACTTTTGTGACTATGCAACTGGGCTCATATTACTAGCTGCAACGTCACAAAAATGACACCGGCCACCGCTGATGAGCTGGCAAAGTAAGGGTCTGTCCGCTCTACAGAGAGCAGCGTCAGTGAATGCCATGGCACGCACGCACGCACGCACACACGCACACACGCACGCAGTGAGAAGTGTGAGAGGGAGAGACAGAGAGAGGGGGGAGAAAGGGGAGAGAGAGAGGTTGTAAAAGCGAAGCCCTCACATGGGATGCTAATTATCTCTTTGCAGCTTCTCTTTAAAGTGTAAATGTGTTCCCTCTAGGCTCCAGAAACATTTAATTACACATCTTGGGTGCCTGGCGCACACACAGGGCCAGAGCGGGAAGCCCTGACTATTGTTCACAGAAGAGGAGCCCGTGGCCCAAACCTGGCGTCTTCACAGTGGCCTGGTGGCTGCTTCCCATGGAAAGTCACCTATCGGCAATGGGTGTCTCCATGTGACCTGGTCTGGGAGTGTGTGCACCTGTGCTAGCTGTCCTGGGCAGGCAAGGGACGGGCCCGGGCTTCGCTGTGGTCCTGCCGAAGACGGCTGGAAGAAGAGCTGTCTATCCTGGTGAGACCGTCAAGCCTGGGCCTGGGGGTTGGCTTTCCTTTTAATTTCACAACAACCTTGGGTCCCATCTCCTCAGGCCCCTGAGCAAGGGAATTGCGGGAATCCCACTTTTTGTCCGGGGTGGAGACACTGGCCAGCACCTCGTGTGTTTCTCACTGGTTTATAAACCCTGGGGTTTGGTTATGGATATGTTCCGTTCCATATATGGATATAGACATGTGCCCATATGCATATATGTGCAAACAGACTGATGAGCTCAAAGACGGGGGTGTAAGGATGAATGGCAATCTTTGAAGCTATATCCATTTTGCCAGTAATGACCGTTTTAGGTCTACTTGAGGAAATTATGTAAGATCGTCACGTGGCATTTCTTTAGAAACAACTTCGCATTGAGAGGCGTGTCTAGTGGCCAGGACATTAGGGTGGGCAGGAATTGTGTGGAGCAGCTGTTCTATGATGGGGGTTCCGGGTCCACCTCTGTGTCCTTGGGTAGGAGTCCAATGTGACTCCAAGTTCTGTCTTTCTTTGAGACCTTTCACATGCTATCTGACCTAAAGAATGATTTGGATTAAAAGGTCTTTTTTTTTTTCAGTAGACTAGAAGGCAAAAGAAATAGTTTCATAATAAGCTCAGGAATCTATAACATACAAATTCAAGAAATGGAGAGATGAGTCTGAAACTCCATCCCTGTGGCAATATTTCCAGCCTCCCGAGGTGGCACAGCTGTAACTCAGAGGATGGCCACCCAGACACACATTGCTCTACGATGCTAAGCTGCCTTGGGTGGAGCGCACATGGCTCCTGGTCTCTACGGCCGCATCTGGATGTTTCCTTAGTGGGTGGACTCCCACCAGGAAGCGGAGGGGTTTCTGTAAACCTGGGCCTGGGTCTGGCACTGTGTTCGGTGACGTCCTGTTCTTTGGAGGGGGTTGCCCTTCACCACTGTTAGCAGCTGATGCCGCCCCATGTGATGTGTGGCCCAAGCTTTTGTCCTATTCTCTGCCTTTTCTTTTTCTAACACCTAACATTCGTTTCAACAGTTCAGTAAATACATGTTAAAACAAGATAGCCTATTGGCTGACTGGCTGGCTAGAGCTAGGAGCCAAAAATCAGTTTTTAAAAGACTGTCAGTTTCAAAATCACACTAAAAACACATACAGCCATGTGCTAACTACATCTGGCTATCATCGGAGATTATCCATCTTAGAATCTGGCCTGACCCTTAGTCGATCTCATCCCAGGCAACCAGATGAGGAGCCAGACTAAGAATATGGCTTTGATTGCCAATGTACCGAGAAATACAAACGTCAGGACTCTTGGTTGGTCGAACAGCCTTATCAAAAACAACGACCACACTTCCACAGTCCTAAGATGTCTTGCCCCCCATGTTTTAACACCACTGCAACTGGAAAACGGCTGGTGAGGAACAGATAGACATGGCTCCCTCCCCCTCCCCTAATTGTGACACAGAAGGTGGCTCTCAGCTGGTGGCACCTCAGCCCCTGGAGCTCTGGTGCCAGCCTTGCCCTCCACCTAACCTCACGCTCTGATTGCGTCAGCCCGCCGGCAGCTCTTTACCTGCGGAAATCCAGGAGTGCCCGCGTGGACGAGGGGACTCCCTGGTCATACCAGCTCAGGAAGTGGAACTGGGTCACCGTGCGCGTCTCGCTGGTCTGCAGGTTCTTCAGGTAAAAGCTCCGCACCAGGAAGTCCTCGCACCAGATATGCTCAGAGACCAGATTGACCTGGGCAGGACAAGGAAGCAGAGGACAGGGACGGGCAAAGTACCATGAGACGGAGGTGTTACTGAAAACTACAGAAGGACAACTGTCTCAGCTAAGACGGTTGGCCTGGTCAAGTGGCCCCTTCTCCCAATTAAAACAACTCACACAAGAGATAGCTCTGTGTGTGTGTGTGTGTGTGTGTGTGTGTGTGTGTGTGTGTGTGTTGACTCTCAAGCACTTAGGGGCTTGAGAGTCAAATGAGTCTCTAAAAATATGTTACAATCCAAAACCATTCTAGTTTTTTATCGATTGCATTTCTAAGTCATAAACCTATTTAAAAATAAATAAACTAGAGAAAAAGTAGGCTTTTGAGCCAGCACACCAGCACAGTTGTGGTTTGCTCATATTCTGCACTGGTGGCTTCATCAAAGATGGCGCACCCCGATGCAGATCAGAGGAAGATGAGCTCCGCGAGGCCACACTCGCGGCCCTGAGCACGCTCGGCCTGTGCTTAGGACCACGGCTGTGCTCCTGGAGTGCTTCTCCTGCATCTCCACTGTGTGCCTCTGGCATCCGACTGATTTAAGGCAGAAGCAAAGGATGCATGCTGGTGCTTGTTTAAATGCCCATGTTTCTTTAGTTCGTTCTTGGTGTGGGTAGAAAATCCAGCGAGAGAGGCCCGCCAGCCAGCAGGCGATCTTCCAATAAAAAGGTCAAAAGCTACAGACACACAACTCCTGACAGAGTGGTGGGGATGACCCCACGGCCCAGGCAGGGAAACTATCAGTCATTAGAATAGAGGCCACGTTCCTGTGGACAGGGACCCTGCTCGGAGGCCTGCACTGTGTGAGGCCAGGGTGTCCCTTTATTCTGTCACCATGTGGATTCATACTATTTTAAAAATGGAACACTTGCGTGTACTCCAGAGTCCAGCTCACCACCACACAGCTGTGTGAAGTGTGGGTCTCCTGGCTTCGTGGCACCTGGAACCCTCTGAGGACAGAGGGCTGGTCAGCTGCTGGTGACCTCACTGAGCAGCCACGGAGGCCGGGACAGCAGGTCCCCGTGGGGCCGCCACCTTGGCAGATGCCTGTCCACGTACCTCGTAGATGTGGTAGAGGTTGGCGCCTTCGTCGGGCCAGTAGTGGTGGCACTGCCGGACGCCATTCTCCGTGAGGGGTGTCAGCATGACGATGACTGCACAGCCGCTCTCCCACACCATCTGCAGACAAAAGGAGGCCGTGGCCACAGCGTGACTGTCCCGTCGCCACGTGACCGGCGCGCGTAATTACTGTGCTCACAGACAAGTCGGATTTATTCCACTCACAGGAAGTTTATTTTGCTCTCGTCAGACACGTTTGCACTGCCCTGCCTCCCGTCTCTGAGTACCTGGCCCCCGGTTCTGCATGTTCCCATGAAATATTAAAAACAAAACAAAACCAAACAGAAAAAGCCCCAGCAAGTTCACTCCCTACCACTTAACACCTCCTCACTTGTACGCTCGGCTGTTTGGCTTCCCAACGTTTGATCTGTAAAGGGAATTTTCTACAGCGCAACACAAAACAGACGGCAGGCTGACGCTGCGTGAACGCGCCCACTTTTCCATGCCACGCAAGCCGGAATCAGTCGCCGTGCCTATTTTTCGCTGATTGTCATTATTTTGCATGACAAGAGAAAGACGCTGCTTTGTGGAGCCGCCGTTCCCCCAGAAGCAGGCTCTGAAAGGTCTTTTCAAAGCACATTCAGAACTTATACCAAAATACTGCAATACTATTCAAATGAAAGCAATCCCCAAACTGACTTAATCCTTCATCGTAGTCACACATAAACAGCTCCAAGACCCAAGAAACGTACAGATACACGTTTGACGTACAGATGTGACGGGCCCGAACGTCTTCCAACTTACCCTCTTTGCAAACACCACTTGCACGTTGGGCTGTGTACCTCAGTGTTAACTGTGTGGTGTAGTTACCCAAACCCCTGTCTCTACGGGAGTCCCAAGGGGCCCTTGCAGACCTTGGTTAGCACATTCTATTACAGAGCGAAGCGGACTGCTTTCCCATGAGGCCTTATATCACCTTCACAGAAATATTTAGAAGCATCTGCGTTTGGATGCACATTTGGTATCCAAGAGAGCCTCCATTTCTTTTAAGTACAGATGTAAAAATCCAATTAAGATCCTGTTATTTAAAAACCTACACGTCTTACCTATGAGATGCTTTCTCATAGTTTGCACTATTAAATCCCCCCATCAAATTACATTAAAAAGTCAGACATGGGCACATGATTTTCCTCTTTTAATATTGATTTATCTTCCCAGGGGACAGAGATAGACTATATCCGTAAGGCACCTCGCTCTGTATTGCTTCTATCAGAATTGGATGGGACCTCCTGAAGTCTTTACAAAAATATCCACAAATAAGTAAGAATTACACTCAACCCCGTATGCGTCCCCCTGCCTTCGTGCCAGTCCAACACAGTGAGAATTCAAGGCGTGCTCCTTACTGTCGGCTCTCAGACCTGCTCCACCACATCAGCGCTCCCAACACACGGCGGTTTAATGTGCCTTCAGAAAGTAGAGGGGCTCGTCGAAGCCATTACGAAAATGAGGAGAAACACAGATTTTATGAGTGTAATAAAAATACAATGATCTCGACCATAAACTAATCATCCGCGCTCTGCCGGTGCCACCCAAGGGTGACATTACCGAGCCCCTCGTTTGGCGGGGTCCACCCAGAGCCGTGGCCGCTCTCATTGGCTCCCGCGCCCGCTCAGCCTTCCAGGGGCCCGCCCGGCTCTCCCAAGATTCTGGCAAGATCAAGTCCAAATGAAACTTAATTTACACAAACAATCCCAAAGGTGCCCTGGGGGATAATGTTTCTTTTCAGGTCACTGTGTATGAAAGCAGAGAGGGAATTTACTGGATCAGACAGACAGGCAGCCCAGCCAGGCACCGGCATCACAGCTGGTGGCTCTCGCCACGTTCTCTTGCCCCGACCGAGGAGGGAAGCCAGGGTCTCTACCCACCTGCTGTCGCCTCCACCCACCACACCTGCCCAGCTGAGCTTCAGAGCAGGTGGACACATTTCATGTGGACTTTGGTGGGAGGATAGAGTATCCGTAAGAACTTCAGGCCACGCAGCTTCCAAATCCATGTTTCGCTATTTCTTCGTCCTCGGCTTGGTCTTGGTTTCCCGGTGAAACACAAGGTCCTGCCTGACACCAGGAAGGTGACAGATCTTTGAGAAACCTAAAACTGTCTCTCGTGGGATCAAACGATCACCTAGAGCCCCTATTTAATCTTAGTGCAGTATCTTGGAGTAGGCAGTTAATGAAATTAAAGATCTACACTGACTGCTGAATTCTAGATTTGGCCATTTCTGGCACTTTCTGTTTGGTTAGGTCAGAGCACACCGCGTTTATGGTCCCCTCCTCAGTTACCTGCTGCACTAATCGAGCACCTATTTGTCCCTGGCATTTGACTGGGGATTGGGGAATCCTGGCCACGGGCAGGGTGGTGACCCATGCTTGGATGTGCCATGGTGGTCCAGTCCCCCGTGCCTCCCTCCGCATGCAGAGTAATTGTGGGAACTTGTCCTAGGTGGCAGACAGACGCCTCCATGCCCAGATCAAAATGTAAATGTCCACGTGGATTAAACACAGGCCTTGAGTATGCGATCCCAGGTGCGGATCGCTGGTGCGCACTGTGGGGAAGAGCGCGAGACACCCTTTGTGGCGAACTTCTTCCCGCATGCTCCGGCACCCCGTCTCGACATCCACCTGGGAGGGGCAGGATGCTCTGAACGTTATTGCTCTGCGTCTGTGCGCATGTGGGGCAGGGAAGGGAGTGGCGAGTCTCCTGTTCATTCCCGTCAATGCCTCCTCTGGTGGTGTGAGCTGGAGAGTAGAAACATCAGCCCAGGGGTTCTGGGCTGGCCTAGAAACTATGGCTAAGCCTGCCTGCCGCCCATCCCTTGTGAACCTGCCCTCCTGAACCCAGCCCTCAAAAGCGACATGGGCCAGGAACTCGTGATGACGACAGCTGGGTGCCCGGGAATGGTGTCTTTTTTATGGCCACTCAGCAGCAAGTGAGCGAAGAAATTTAAGTAGCTCAGACCGTCTGACATGAGAGGCGTCGTTGGGTTATTACTTGATTCAACTGAGGCTGGTTAAAACTTCATATTGCTCTGCGATGGGTTGACCATGTCCTCCCCCACAGTTACGTTGAAGTTGCAACCTCTGGGGCCTGAGAATGTGGCCTTACTTGGACACAGGATCTGTGTGTGTGTGTGTGTGTGTGTGTGTGTGTGTGGTGCTGGGGACGGAACCCCGGGCTTTGTATATGGGACAGGGTCTCACTAAGTCGTGATCAAACTGGCCTCGAACTTGTGATCCTCCTGCCTCGGCCTCATGAGGGGCTGGGATTACAGGGGAGTGCTACCGCACCCAGCATGGAAACAGGATCTTTGCTGATGTAATGAGTTAAAACGCAGCCTGAGCAGAGGAGGGTGGGCCCTTATCCAACACGATGGTGTTCTTCAAAGAGGAAACACAGGATGGGAGGGACACAGGGAGAGGGTCATGTGAAGACAGGCAGAGCCCAAGTGACGCTGCCACAAGCTGAGGACACCGGGGCCACTGGGAGCGGGAGAGCAGGGCCCTGCTCTGGAGGGTCTGGAGGGACTGTGCCCTGCGACACCATGGTTTTGGGCTCGCAGCCTCCATAATGGTGAGAATACGTTTCAGTTGTTTGAAGCCTATGATCCTGTAGCTCACTGTCACAGCACCAAAGGCAAAGAGACACACTTGTGACACATCCCGCCAGCCCTCAGATCCTCTGCCGGTGTTGAAGAATGCCGGCTCTGCCCGGGCTTCATGTTAAGGTCAATTAAAGCAGACGAAAAGAATCCTGTGCTACCCATTCCAAGTCTTTTTTTTTTTTTTGTGGAACTGGGGATTGAAACCAGAGGCATTCTATCTCTGAGCTATACCCCCAGCCCGATTTTTTTTTTCGGTACCGGGGATTGAACGCAGGGGCGTTCTACCTCCGCACTACGCCCCCGGCCCTATTTTTTATACTTTATTTTGAGACCGGGTCTCATGAAGTTGCGAAGGGCCTCACTAAGTAGAGAGAGAGAGAGAGAGAGAGACAGTGGGGGGGGGGGGGGGAGAGAGAGAGAGAGAGAGAGAGAGAGAGAGAGGGAGAGAGAGAGCGTGTGCGTGCGCGTGAGCTGAGGCTGGCCGCAAACCTGGATCCTCCGGTCTCTGCCTCCCAAAGTACTGGGATTACAAGCGTGCGCCACCACGCCTGGCCCGATTTCTTATTCTTTATTTTGAAACAGGGTCTCACTAAGTTGCAGAGGGCCTCACAAGTAGCTGAGGCTGACCATGAACCTGCGATCCTCCTGTCTCAGCCTCCCAAGTACTGGGATTACAAGCGTGCGCCACCACGCTCGGCTTTTGAACTCCTTTTAAGTAGTTAACTAGCAAAAAAAAAAAAAAAAACAACAACAACAAAAAACAAAACAAAACAAAAAAAAAAAAACTAGAGCCTGGGCAAAGGACCTGAGCAGACATTTTCCCAGACAAGACAGATGAATGGCCAACAGGGGCGTGGAAACGTGCTCTACATCAGCAACCACCAGGGAGACGCCAAGACCAACCATCAAGATGCCGCTCACTCCAGTGACAGCTGGTGTCAGAAACTCAGAGATAAAAGTGCGGGCGAGGGAGGAGCGGAGGGACCCTGAGCAGGGCTGGTGGGAATGTGACAGGGCGAGGCCATTGTGGGAAACAGCACTGAAGCTCCGCAAAACAACACCAGCACTGGCCTCCCAACTGCAATCCTGGTTCTGGTCTGCATCCGCACGTGGGAGGCAAGATCACCGTGCTGAAGGAGAGAAAGGGCTGTCCTGTTCTCTGCATCACCGCTCACTCACAGAGAGATGAGCCGCCCAGTGCGCAGCCCAGGAGTGGACGAGGACACGGGCGTGCGCGTGCATGGGAAGGAACACTCTCCAAACACGGAACTTCCACGATCACCGATGGACCCTGAGGACATGGTGCTGAGTGAAAGCAGCCAGCAGAGAAGGACAAGGACCGCGGGTCTCACGTGGAAGCCGCAAGGTCCGGCTCATGGCAATGGAGAGGGAGGGTGGCTGCTGGAGGCCGGGAGAGGTAAGGAGCAAGGTTGCAAATGCTGGAGACCGAGTGAGGTCACACCGCACTGCGTCCTATCTGGAACCTGAGTCAGCGGCATGGGCTCCAGGAGTGGTCACACCATGCTGTGTCCTGTATGGAGATCGAGTGAGCGGCGTGGGCTCCAGGAGTGGTCACATCGTGCTGCGTCCTGTCTGGAACCTGAGTCAGCGGCATGGGCTCCAGGAGTGGTCACATCGTGCTGCGTCCTGTATGGAGATCGAGTGAGCGGCGTGGGCTCCAGGAGTCACACCGTACTGTGTCCTGGCTGGAGACTCAGTGAGTGGCGTGGGCTCCAGGAATGGTCACACCGTGCTGCCTCCTGGCTGGAGACTGAGCGAACGGCGTGGGCTCCAGGAGTCGCACCGTGCAATGTCCTGGCTGGAGACTCCGTGAATGGTGTGGCCTCCAGGAGTGATCACACTGTGCTGTGTCCTGGCTGGAGACTCCGTGAGCGGCATGGGCACCAGAAATAGTCACACTGGTGGCACTGCGTCCGGGCTAGAGACTGAGTGAGTGGCGTGGGCTCCAGTAGTATTCACACCAGTGACACTGTGTCCTGGCTAGAGACTCAGTGAGCGGCGTGGGCACCAGACGTAGTCACACCGGTGGCACTGTGACCTGGTTGGAGACTCAGTGAGCGGAGTGGGCTCCAGTAGTATTCACATCAGTGACACTGTCCTGGCTGGAGACCAAGTGAGCGGAGTGGGCTCCAGGAGTCACCCTGCACTGTGTCCTGGCTGGAG
>PVJS01049337.1:0-14699 GCA_004027185.1 Glis glis | reverse complement strand
ACCCCAAAAAAAAAAAAAAAAAAAAAAAAAGCCAACAGATACAACCAAAGTTTTCCCAGAGCTTTTGCCCTCCACTATACTCTCACGACATTCAGCGATTCAAGTGCTTGAGCTGTGGCTTAAATCATTAAAACTCAGAAACACTGGGTTGTCCTGAAGCAAAAGTCTGTGCAGAGTCATTTCAGAACAAGAATTGGTAGAAGTGGGAGATTAAAAAACTTCCTCTAAGCCAGAAAATCACGTCATAGAAACCAACCACGAGATGGAAGAAAACCGATGTCAGAATTATACTTCTGTGTCGAGGACCATGGCTGTGAAGGGTTTTCATGTTTGAAAACAAAGACTGGTGGGAAATTTTCTTCATCTTGACCAAATTCAGTGCTGCACACATTGCAGGTTTTCAGAGTTGGCTGGTTGCAGGCATAAGAGGGAAACTGAAGAAGAAATCTAAGGGATCTTTAGTGACGCTACTGTGTGTGTGTGTGTGTGTGTGTGTGTGTGTGTGTGTGTGTGTGTTACTGGGGATTGAACCCAGGAGCATTCTACCTCTGAGCTACACCTCCAGCCCTTTGTAGTTTTTGTTTTCGAAACGGGGTCTCACTTGGTTGCTGGGAGTCTTGCTATTTGCAAAGGCTGTCCTTGAACCTGTGATCCTCCTGTCTCAGCCTCCCAAGTACTGGGATTACAGGCATGTATCACCATGCCCAGCTGTGACATTACCTTTGAATTTAGGAACTGGGAAACTCAGCAGGGTCGAGCGTTGGAACAGATGGATTAAATGACTCCAAACTACAATGAAGAAAATCTATGTGAAATAGGAGCCTCAATACTTGTATCGGTTATTAAGAAGAAATATACTCAATCCTAGTCTAGGGTGGCATCCTCAGACATATGCCAGTCTCTATCAGGTAGAGGGTGGAAAACACTTCCATAAAAAGTGTGTCATGGTTAGCCCCGGTACTCGGAGAAAACACAAACAAGAACAGAGCCTGTGACTGTTACCTCCCCTGCTGAACTTCACCGTCACCCTTTGTAACAGGAAAACAGTATCTGACCTGCCTGCTCATCACCGCTCCTGTGTTAAAGATGAAGCTTATTCAAAAGCCTGTGTTAAACTGAAACATGGATAGGAATATGCGGAACACTGTTTGCTTCTTAAAGCTCCACTCACTAGAAAACATTACTGCAAGATTTTAATTGAGATACTATTTGCAATTTCACAGTAAGTGTTACAATGAATAAATACATACAGAGACTAGTCACAATAGCAATAGACACAAATAAAACCTCACACTATAAAGATATGCATCTGAAGACTATGTAACAGAGCTTAACTTATTAAAATTAGCTAGTCTTTACATCAAAACCCGTCCCCTCAACCTATTCTTTAAAAAAAAAAACTAATGCATATCATGATATTTTGTTCATAAGATAGCTAAATTATAGTGCTTTTAAAAACAAATTTCAAAAACTGTTTTTAAATGAAGCTATAAGATGTATTTCTTGAACAAAGTAATCATTGACTCACACCATTTAAGTTAGATATTAGGCATTTTCTGGCTGGTATATTTCCAGTTCCAGCATTTGTCTTACAATTCAATTGACATTGCTGAAGCAAATTCCTAAGGTGGAAATGGAAAAATGCCTCTGTGAAGGAGTGCCAGTACTCACATATGTGTGGTGGCACCACTCTGAATGCAAACTTAATTTAACAATTTAGCCAACATTTGTTGACTGTCTCTTTCGTGCCGGGCCGGACTCGAATGGCAGTGGGTCTTAGTTATCATTGTAGCTGTCAGTGTATGCTAAATTCTGGACTTGTTAGTACTAATGGCATTTTTAGGTTCTCTTTACTCTTTCCTTCTTAGTATATTTCATATTTAACATATCCTTAATTTCTATGGTACACCTATTAATATATCTTTAATTTTTTTCTGTGTATGTAGTACTGGGTTCAATAACCCAGGGGCATTCTACCTCTGAGCTACATCCCGGGCCCATTTTTAGTTTTTATTTTAAAACAGGGTCTCACTAATTTGTGGAGGGCCTGGCTAAGCTGCTGAGGCTGGCCGCAAACCTGTGATCCTCCTGTCTCAGCCTCCCAAGTACTGGGATTACAGGCACGCACCACCATACCCGGTTTCTTTAATATTTGTAATTGAAAAAAAAGTACCAAATACATTACAGATTCTAACTACAGAGCATCACATTTGTTTCCTTCAACATTGATTCTGAATCCTAGATAAATCGAGGATAAATGATTGAACAAATGCTTTAGGTGTGATTACATTTCTTTTTTAAAGTGATTTTATTGTTTTCCCTTCACATTTTATGCAGGCGCTGAAATGAACCTGTCAGCAGAAAGCATAACGGGGCTGTCTGAGATGCTTCATCGGGGGCTTTCTGTACTTGGCATTCTGGCAGTTCCATTATCATTTTAAAAAAGAGTTGTGACTAAATATCACCTGAGTATCAAGATAGCAAATCACACTTTTTGGATGGGCATGTTGCTAAGCAATCCATCTTTAGCAGGAGATATGAAGTGGAGTTTTGCTAGAATGGTGCTGGAATTAGTCTTATTTAATGATGGTTTCTAGTGTTTAGCCAAGACGAGGCTAGAACTGAACAGCAAAGGGAGGAAAGTTCTGCACCGCTGCTTGTTTCTGCCCTCTGTGGAGTGTACAAACTTCTCAGCTCCTTTTAATTAAGGTGTTTTGTGGGCAAATGCCACTTACATAACCCTTACTGCACAGAGAACACTGAATTACAAGTGCAAATGATTAACATTTCTATTTTCCCCAATTCAGAGAGAGAGAGAGAGCAAACCACAAAAAGTTTCAGGTAATAACATATATATATACACATATATAAACATACACATATATAAACATATGAATATATACATATATATTTACATATACACATATATTTATAAACACTTTGGCAAGGAAAGCTTTACCTTATTAATATCTCTTGGTTTACTACTAAGCTCTTAATAAGTGTAAGAACCAGTCATTTCTTGACTAGAGTTTAAAAGTTTTCCCCATTACCTAACATTTAGTATTTAGTATTAAATACAAGTCCCACCTTATTTATCACTGGAGAAAAAAGCTATCATGATTCATCAGGCTTAGACAAAAATATGAAATTTATCACAGATACTCTAATAAAATAATATCCATTTACCTTGGACATAAAAACAGTCACTAAAGATTATGAAAAAACACCAAAAATATCTAGCAAAATAAAAATAAGGGCAGGGTTCTAAATAATACACAAATATAATCAACATAAATTTATTAATATTTATGCCTACTTGGCAATCAGGAAAAAAAATAGTATAATCACCCTAATCCTGCAAAACCCTAGCTTATGAGACCAAAGACAAACACAGGGAAGTTTGGTAAGAATGTGTTCAAACAGGGCCCAAATTTGGCAACTTCAAAATGGTATTCACATCACAGTCTCTGTAAATATAATCGTTGGGGCTTGTGCCGGGCACAACCTTTCCTACTTTATGTGTGGTGGCCCCAGGTTATAAATAAACACTCCAAGAGCTCAGAGAGAGAAGAAATTTGCTAAGTTGAGCAAGATAGGTGAGACATTCTGGAAAGAGAAAGAGTTCAGCATTTTATTAAGTAGATGAAACTTTGAAGCTGGGAACTCAGGCACTGGGATTTCTCAGTTGTTAAGAACTAAAGCTAGCTTTCTCCCAATTCCTGCTGCATTTCTTGGGAGAACTCAGAGAGAGGATAGAGAGTCTTCACATTGAGATCCTCCTATCTCCAAAAGAAGAGCTATTTTTACATCCCATTTTTACATGTGGCAATTCAATTATCTCAATAAATCATACTTGCATTTTTATATATTTATGCGGATACTTAGGTTTTATGCAAAAACGCAAATTAGCTGTTCTATGTCATTATTGTGGTTTGGGTTTCATAAGAACTACTGTGCAATTCAGACTGTGCAATAAAAACATATCCAGTCATTATAAAGATCGACTGACTGACTACCTTCCTTCCTCCCTCCCTTTCATTTTTTCCTTCCTTAATTGAGAAAAACTTGTTTAGAGATCTAGAGAGCAAAAGGAAATGAAGTAGCTATAGGAAAGAACACTGTGAAATGTGATTAGCTAATTAAATGTGATTATGTGTTAATTAAGCTAACCACATGATAGGCTCAGTAAATGATGAGTTTATTCATTAAAAATGTTTTATGAATATAGATTCAATATCAAATCCCCACAAATTCTGTAAGCCTTAAATTAATCTTGCATGTTTAGTAGCATCGAACTTTATATATGAGTTGCATGCTTAAACATTTTGGCCTATCTTTTGTGACCCTCAAAACATTGCTTTCCTTTTTTTAAGATCTATTGTTTGTTTTCCAAAACCAGAATTTGCCTCCTGGATACCTTGGCCTTCAGGCACTGAAAATGAAACAATGCATATTCCCAGAGATGTGTTTAAAAAGTGACTTAGAACATCACACAGCATATCAGTATGGCTGTTGACCTAAGTCTCCACCTCAGACTTTGAGTTTAGCCACTGACTCAAAAAGGTGGCCAAAGAGAGATTGGGTGTCTATGTTTACAACAGCAATACTCTTTTAAAAGCCAAAGCCTTAGTGGATGGGAAGGCGTCTCGCTTTACTTACTCAAACCATCACAGAATGGTACCCTTCCCCTCTCACCATGTTCTTAATGATCGAATGTCCAAAGTCCATCAGACAAAATTCATCCTGAGTTTCATGAGAGAATTAAGACTTATAGGAAATGTTTTGAGTCATTATTTTCCTTCTTTCTTTTTAAATTTGGTGCATTGTAATTATACATCATATTGGGGTATAGAGTATAGAAACACACGTGCACACAATGCTTAGAGCACTTTCCTCCGAGTTCTGCTCCCCTCCCTCTGCTCCCCTCCCTCCTCCTCCCCCTCCCCATACTTGTTCTTGCCATTGGGACTGGTGATTTTGTATACGTATGTAGCATTATTTCAGCTGTTACACTCTTTATTTCCTCTTCTCATTACATACATTGGCAGCCTCAGAGCAGTAGGCTTTCTTCTCTCAGGAAACCCCAGCTCAGAGAGGCTGCTGTGCTGCGTGTTCCTTTTCAAAGTGCTGTCCTTGGGGGGTTGCAGAATCTGCCAATCAATTCTCCCTTCCAAGGATTTGGAGCATTACAAACCCAGCATGTTTTAGACTTTGTAAAATATTATTTTACTCAATGTTTATCCCCATTTTACAGTTAGGAAAAGTGAGGCCCGGGGGTAACTTGAAACCTACCATAGGTTACACAATTCATAATTGATAGAGTGGTGAGATAAATCCTGGTGGACTAGTTCTAAAGACCATTTCTTTTTTATTTTATTTTATTTATTTATTTATTTATTTATTTATTTATTTATTTTTTGCGGTACCAGGGATTAAACCCAGGGGTGTTCTACCTCCGCGCTACGCCCCCGGCCCTATTTTTTATACTTTATTTTGAAACCGGGTCTCACGAAGTTGCGGAGGGCCTCACTAAGGAGAGAGAGAGAGAGAGAGAAAGAGAGACAGGGAGAGAGAGAGAGAGAGAGCTGAGGCTGGCCGCGAACCCGGATCCTCCAGTCTCCGCCTCCCAAAGTACTGGGATTACAAGCGTGCGCCACCACGCCCGGCCTAAAGACCATTTCATTTCAGATTTTTTTCTACACCACTCCAACTGTAATGACGCCCCCGATGGACTGCTTATTATAGTTTGAAAATGGAGCTACATTGTCATGCCTTCTCTTCCATTTTTCACTTGAAATTTTTCTTTTGAGATAAGTGTGGTTCCACATGCAGTCTTCAGAAATCATACAGAGAGACCCTGCTTACCCTTTGCCCAATTCTCCCCATGATGATGTCTTGGTAAAATTGTTATAAATATCAAACCAGGAAAATGACATTAATAGTTAAGAGACAGACATTTACATCACTGGAAGGGTTCTCCCATCCAACACACAAACGCCACTCCCTCTTTCTTCCATAAGCCCCAGTTACTGCTAAACTGTTCTTCATTTCTATGATTCTGTTATTTTAAGAATGTTGTTATTTTTAATGTTGTTATTAATCTTTTATTGGTGTGTTGTAATTGTACATCACAATGAGATTCATAGTGATATATTTGTATATGCACACAGCATTATTTGATCTGTTTCCTGCCCCAAACCTCCCCCTTCCCTCTCCTCTTCTGTTCCCTCAGTTCCCTTCCACGACTATACATGTTTCTTTCTCTCTAGCTCCCATTATGAAAGAAAACATATGACTCTTGATTTTTTGAATCTGGGTGATCTCATGCAGCATGATATTCTCCAGTTCCATACACTTTCCTGCAAATGGCATAATTTTGTTCTTCTTTAAACTGAATAAAACTTCATTGTGTGTGTGTGTACCACATTTTCTTTATCCATTCATCTCTTGACAGACACCTGGGCTGGTTCCACAACTTGACTATTGTGAACTGCACTGCTATAAACATGGGTATGCATGTGTCACTATAGTATTCTGACTTAAATTCTTTTGGAAAGATACTGAGGAGTGGTATAGCTGGGCCATATGGTGACTCCACTCCTAGTGTTTTGTTTTTCTTTGTGGTACCGAGGATGGAACCCACGGGTGTTCTACCTCCGAGCTACACCCCCAGCCCTATTTTTTATCCTTTATTTTGAAACCGGGTCTCACGAAGTTGCGGAGGGCCTCACTAAGTAGCTGAGGCTGGCCTTGAACCCGGATCCTCCAGTCTCTGCCTCCCAAGTACAGGGATTACAAGCGTGCGCCACCACGCCCGGTTCCACTCCTCGTGTTTTGAGGAGCCTCCATACTGGTCTCCATAGTGGTTGTACTAATTTACAATCCCACCAACAGTGTATAAGCATTGCTTTCCCCCACATCCTCACCAGCATCTATTATTATTTCCACTTCAAGAATATTATGTGAATAAAATCATACCATATACAACCTTTCAATTTTTTAAATTCTCTCAATATAATTCTCACAGAATTTACCATTGCTGTATGTATGAACAGTTGGTCATTTTTATAGCTCAGTAGTGTTGTATGATATGTGTGGATCTTGCTTTTGGTGTCAAATCTATGATCTCTTTGATTGGTCCTAGTTTCCAAAGATTTTCTTCTAAAGGTTTTATACTGCTGTATTTTACAATAGAGCCCATGGTCTACTCTGAGTTGCAAGGGGTGAGGTTTATGTTGCGTTTTCCTGGGTTCGCCCGTCGATATCCAACTGCACTAGAAATATTTATTGAAAATGCATCTCTTGTTCCCTGAATTGCTTTTTCCCCTTTGTCAAAAATCTGTTATATGTATCTATGTTAATATACCTGTTAACACTTTTCCTTAATAATATACTATGAATGTATGCTTACATCAAACCTCCTACAAATCTTCATATGTGAACAAAAAGACGTTAATAATGATATTCTAATGTCCAAGCTAAGAATGGATACAAGAGAAAATTATAGTGTCTTTATATATCTATGAAAAATATTTAGTATTTACACCTCAGCAACATTAATTATCTTAATACATTACTTCTAAAATTTAACTGGGTCACTTCTAATAATGCTATTTCATTATTCATATGAATTAATTCCAAGCAATGGAAGTTGACTCTGGCTGATTTAGACAGAAAGGAATTTATTAAATTTTTCATTATTTCAAATGAAAATGAAAGGGCTGGAGAACCAGGTTTAAAACTAAGCAAACATGAATACTTCCTAAAACCATGAAAGTGGCTCGATGCGGATATCACCTTTTGACAGTAGGTGCACCAACGTGTATTGTGTCTACTCTTGCATCAGTAAATTGATCCCACAGAAATGATCATTCTGTTGCCCACTGTGGAGACCCCTCCACTGGGCTGTCCTTTTTGTCACTATTCAAAGTCATCTAGGTTCATGTAATTGATCAAACCCAGCTCACAGTCTCATGCCCTAGCTACAAGGGAGAAGAGGAAAGAGTATTTGGGGCATTTCATCTTTTATAATGCAAGGTATTATTTGCTATTTTACACCCCCATAATGTGGGCTACACTCCAACTATCAGAAAAAAAACTCAAATTCTGGATGAAAAAATAGACTAAAAATGGCCAACATAGCCATTCACATTGTTAGGTTGTTTTGTTACTCATGGAGACATATTATACCCCATATTTTCTAGATCACTAGGGTTATGTGGTAAGAAATAGTGATAAATAACATGCTTTGAAAATTGTTCTAGTAAAAAGTACTTTATTTATTCTAGAATTACTTGCGGAGGTTAAAACAAAACCAACCAACCCAATAAAAATATTAGAAACCTCTCCTGTGATTAGAATGTGCATCCAGGTTCAAGAACAACTGCTTTGCCAGGCATGGTATTAAAAACCTGTAATCAGACTAAAGCACATGAGGTATATATCCAAACTTATAAAACTCAAATCACTGTGCAAAACACTAAAGGGAGGGAACGGGGAGGGAACGGGGTGGGATTTGAGGGAGGGCTAAATGGGCAATGTGTGCATGTATGACTCTTCTAACCTGACACCTATTAAATGTATAATTACAATGCACCAATAAAAAAAAAGTAAAAAAAAAACCTGTAATCTCAGTACTTGGGAGGTTGAGACAGGAGGATCAAAGGTTTGAGGCCAGCCTCAGCAACCCACTGAGATCCCATTTCAAATCAAAAAAATAAAAAATAAAAAATAAAAAGGCTTGGGTGTAGCTTGGAGGTAGAACATCCCTGGGTTCAGTCCCCAGTACCAAAATAAATAAGAGAGAGGAAGGAAGGAAGGAAGGAAGGAAGGAAGGAAGGAAGGAAGGATTGATTTACAGAAGGAATTATTTGCTCTTCTTTGCTAAGTTAAATACTAGAGCAGACTTATAGTTGTTTCTTTTTTGTTTCTCATCCCATTTTCTATCTGAAAATAGGTTAGACCCCCACATACCCACTTGCAGCAGTTGGGGCTAGTCCTGTCACTCAAATATTTTCATTATTCTTTGACTTCACTACCACAGCCTCTAGTTCTGCCCTGGAGGTAGATATAAGTCCAAAGTCCCATGGGAAGGGGGTCTCACAGGAGGGAAGAACTACACAGCTAACACTCTTGGCTCTTGGAGGAGTAGTGAAGGATCACATGACCTTTAGATCCACACAAAGAAATCAGAAAATTTAATGAGCTGAGAAAGAATGCACCCAGCAAAACAAGGGAGTCTTTGGGGAGCAGCCATATTGCTGATAAAAGGCTTCAGCCAGACGCCCAGAAAGCTGACAGAAAACATGATCCACTGCCCTCAGGAAGATCGAACTGGTGTTCCTAACACGAGTCAACAAGTCTGTTTCTCTACTGCAAAGAAAATGTTGGTGTACCTTTTTAGTGTCACATTATAAAGCATTACAGACTGTCAGCAACTTAGTATTATATGACTGATTTATTGGATAACTAACTTTATATTTCGAAACTGTCAATTCTGAAGTCTTAGTACTAACAAGAGTGTATTAGTAGTTGACAGTAGTTTAACATGTCACACGTTTTCTCCAGTTATTAAAAAAAAAATAAAAAAACTTCAGTGTTTGGCAGTGGTTACCACCTCTGGTGCCTCAATAAAACCACTTTGGGCAAAAGCCCATCTATGCTCAAATCCAGCCAGGTCAGCTTAATGAGGAAGGTCAAGCATGAGTATCAGGCTTGGTAGGTAACTCCAATACACAGTCATGGTTGGGAATTGTTTTTTAAAATAAAGAGTAAGGTCATGCATATATTTATGTGAAGTATCAGGAAACCACAGTATGTGTGCTAAATAGCCTTTAGAGTTCTAAATAGTTTTCATGCTTTAAATATCTAAATAGTACATTTCATATTACGCATAAATTTTGAAGCTGGTACACCATTATGCTTCACATCAAGCGTAGGCAGTAGATTTTTGTTGTTGTTGTTGTTGCTGTTTAGAAGAATCGCATGGCTAACACTTGAAGATTCTGAAGTGTGAAGAAGCCCATAAAAGCATTAGTAATTTGACACATTAGATACTTTCTGTAGCATTGCCCCAGGTCCCCTAACAAACACAGGGAAATAGGTGGCTATTTGTTAGTAAGTTAAACCAACAGGCACATTTGTGAAAACACATTCAAGTATGTAAAAAATATTCTTCTATTATAAGAGTATAACGCATCAATAAAAGTATTTTTAAAAGTATTCTTCTTATTCTTGAATAGTATGTCAGAAAATTTATAGGAATTATGTAACTATATAAATATAGAACTTTGCTTAGTGTTCCTTTTAAAAATTATAGTTTTTGAACAAATATAACCAACTTTCAATTTTAGACTAATATCACATCTATTTATCCAAATAATGCAAATATGTAACACTCTAAACAATAAACACTTTTCTTGTAGCCTATTAAGACATTTCGTGAACATTTTCTTCTCCAGATGCAGGGGTAGGGAGGGGCATTGTTATATATTTAGTATTTCTGAGTATTAACACACCAATTGGAAATATGTACATATTATATTTAACATACACATGTTAAACTTAACATATGTTCATCTAATATGCATATGTGTATATATAGTGCACACACATTTTAAAGAATAGTGAGTAGTCAGACAAAAGCAATTTTATATTGATAAAGACTAAATCATCATAAATATTACTATAAATGTTTATACATGTAACACGCCTTATATATAAATTTACACATATGAGTGGCATTTAGATAATTTAAGAAAGAAGAGAAATTTTTAAAGAACATCATTTAAATATATTCTCTTAGCCGGGCATGGTGGTGCATGCTTGTAATCCCAGTACTTTGGGAGGCGGAGACCGGAGGATCCAGGTTCGCGGCCAGCCTCCTCTCTCTCTCTCTCTCTCTCTACTTATTGAGGCCCTCCACAACTTCGTGAGACCCGGTTTCAAAATAAAGTATAAAAAATAGGGCCAGGGGTGTAGCGTGGAGGTAGAACGCCCCTGCGTTCAATCCCCGGTACCTCAAAAAAAAAAAAAACAAACCTAAATAAATAAAATAAATGAATAAATAAATAAATAAATAAATAAATATATTCTCTTTGATTCCTGCCCCCATTTTAAGCAGGGAACAACACAATAAGGAAACAAAACCCAATACCTCAGGTGGACATCATGGTAGTTCAGTATAGCCAACTGCTCAAGTATTTGGTCATACGATAACGTTATTTATTGCATGATTGTGATGTTACATGTCACCTTTGATCTCTCAGATCTCAGTAAGAGTGTGCAGTTTTTAATGTTCTTTTCTTCAAATAAACTCACTTTCCATTAAGTTAATCTGAACATAATTTTTACAAACTACCTTAAGTAAAAGACCATTTTCAGTAAGTACAAGATAAAGCAAAAACAGATCTAGGTATTTTTTAAATGGTTTAAATTCTACCTAGACACCATCAGCTAAATTCCAGAGCCTGCACTCTTGTTTTTTTTTTTTTGTTTTTTTGTTTTTTGCGGTACCGGGGATTGAACCCAGGGGCGTTCTACCTCCGCGCTACACCCCCGGCCCTATTTTTTTATGCTTTATTTTGAAACCGGGTCTCACGAAGTTGCAGAGGGCCTCACTAGGTAGAGAGAGAGAGAGAGAGAGAGAGAGAGAGAGCACTGAGGCTGGCCGCGAACCCGGATCCTCTGGTCTCCGCCTCCCAAAGTACTGGGATTACAAGTGTGCGCCACCACGCCCGGCTCTGCACTCCTGTTTTGAAATGGGACTTTAGCTGTGTTTGGGATGAGTATCAGTGAAAATGGAATTGTGTCCATTCAAAGTGGCCTGGACAAATATTTGTAGATTACTTCTTTAGTGTAACCTAAAATCTTTACAAGGTAACACTTTTACCTTCATTCTGAACAACTTAAAGCTGAGTGAAGTGAGGGGGAGTATCAACTTTATACCATGTATCTAGTGAAAGAAAATAAATATCCTCTGAAGTGTAACATAAATTTGTTGCTACTTCTCTCCACATATTGCAAAGTGGTAAATGTTGCATTGTAGATAATACACTGAACTTGAAGTCAAAAATCTACTTTGAGTGTAGCAAACCCAGCCTGCGCCTCTTACAACTCCGGATGATACATTTAGCTTCTTTTGGATGTTAGTTTATATGTAAAATGGGAATATAAAAATTAAATGCTTTCAAAAACCTGCTGGGGAATTGTATAAGATAATACATGCGAAACTACTTTATAAGCTGTAAAATGCAGAGTTCACATAAATGCAGCATAATTAGATTATATTATGACATCTCAATCTAAGCTTCAAGCTTTGATGTTTTTTGTGTTCTCAGTGATTTTACTGTTAAGCTAAAAAAAGCTTACTTTGAAATGAATTCAGTAAAGTGGCAGACAATATTGTGCATATGTTAAAAATTACAACCATAATTAATAATTTCAGACATTATGAAAAATAAAATTTCTATTCCTTGCTTGAAAACAAATACCACTTCTTATTCCATCCAACTTGACTGACAGACATATCTCATTGAGAAGTTAGTGTCATAATAAAAAATGAATTAGAGGATAATTTTGCTTTATATCATAATTTAAAACTGATGAGTATTTATACAGAAAGTTAACAGAAATGTACTCTGCTTGGCATTTGTGGACTTTATGGACAAAGTTATGAGAGCTGGAAGAAAAAAGAAGAAAACACACAAATAAAGTGAAAGAAAAGAAATACAAATGAGGCTGAAGAAATTATTTCCCATCTAATTATTTTATCTCATTAGACAGAAATTACTTTTCCCTTAAACCTACCACTTCACACCCTTTGAAATCTAGATATTATTTATAAATGGAGAGAACAAAAGTAATTTTTACTCTGTATGCTTATCTTTTATCTTGTATAGTTTCTAAAATGTAGCTGATATAGAGAGTCCAAAGTAACATGTATTTAACGTTTCTACTCAACAATATCCTCATGGCTTATGATCCAAACAGAACAACACTTACTAACAAAAATACCTAAGAAAAGATGGTCCCCAGGTCAAATACACAAGAGTCAGATTAAACTAATTATTTAATGTTCCTATGTATGAATCCAACTTATCAACCATTACAGTGCATTTTTGGAAAACATTGAAGGAAATTGGGAAAGTAGATCTGAGAAAGATCTGAAAGTAGATTTTAGAAATATATGGTTTCCCTGCTCACAATTTATTAATCTCAGCCATTTGAAAGACTTTTCTGAGTATAATCTTTTAATCTGAAAAATGGAACACTGCCTTTAAAGTTTTACCTTGAGCATTTTAAAATCCCATCCATGTGTCTAGTTTTTATTTATTTATTTATTTATTTATTTATTTTTATTGGTGCATTGTAATCATACATCTTGAGGGTTTCAGGGTGGTAGAAGTATACATGCACACATTGTTTTTATATAGTCAGTGTTACTTTTATTGCTTTGGGCTTTAAGTTTTTAAAATTTAAAGGATATTAGATGTGCCTATATGCACAAAGAAATTTAAAATATAAAAATATAAAATAAATAAATATTATCAATGTAGATTTCCCAACATAGCTGAAATGTTATATACACTAACATCCAGTTGAAAATAATGTAAGACACACACAGGGTTGCACAGAATGTGCATATGATCTTTTTCTACTCTAAAATTTAGGAACCAATAATATTTGTAACATATGTACAGATATAGAAATAAGTATATGCACATACACTGTTAAGAATATATACAACAGTCACCATGAAGAAAAATCTAGAATAAAACAAAGAGCATGAATAATTGGAAATTTTCATACAGTCTAAATCCATATTTAATGAGGGGATAAATTATAAATAAACATGGGTATCATGGATTCATTTCTAAAAGCAATGCCCAGGCTCTCCAATGTAAAATGAGTAAAGATTTAAACATACCCTATTCTATATCTTCCATCCATAGACTGAGAATTCATGTCTGAGGTAATGATCCTGGAGGTTCTTTTACGCTTTTGAACAGTCTAGATTATTGTTATTTATACATTTCATCGTAATGTGTATTTAGTATGCCCAATTCTTGGCAAATTGGTAATACCTTCCATACAAAATATAATCTCTCTTCCAAAACAGTTTTTAGAGATTTGGGAGATCAATGAAATTTTTAAAATGCTTTAATGGACAAACAACTTATGCAAATGTGCACACATACTCCTATTTATTTTAATGAACAAGCTTCTATAAAAGGGTGAATGCTCATAAACATCTCTCATGAACTATTGCTCTCTTTCATCTATTATCATCAGAGGAAAGCTTTTTGTAACAGGGAAGGAAATCTCAGTGTTTACAGAATAAAGATCAACCAATATTAAGCCAGCAATGGAGATATCAAGGAGATACCAATGGATAATCAAGGAGAGAGAGGGCGAGCACTAGATGGACCCACAGGACATGGTTAAAACAAAAGGAGAATATGCCAAAAAATAAAATCCTGAATAAATGTCCGGCTCCATAAAGTCAGCACGCATCAAAAACTTCAAGTGCATTACTTCACATTTCCCTGCATCCCCCACAAGCAAATTGGGGCAAAGTGACTCTAACCAGCTCAGTGTGCTGAGTAATGACGTAAAAGTTCATTGTAAGTAATCTTGGCTTAGTACAACTGGACTCTGTAATACACACACACACACACACACACACACACACACACACA
>PVJS01049336.1:0-14700 GCA_004027185.1 Glis glis | reverse complement strand
CATCTCCTGAGTGCAGACACAGTAGGCATGCACGCTCATCTCCTGACTGCAGGTGCACAGTAGGCATGCATGCTCATCTCCTGACTGCAGGCACACAGTAGGCATGCATGCTTGTCTCCTGCCTGAAGGCACACAGTAGGCATGCACTCTCCTCTCCTGACTGCATGCACATGCACATAGTAGACACACCAGCTCATCTCCTGACTGCAGGTGCACAGTAGATATACACGCTCATCTCCTGCCTGCAGATGCACAGTAGGCATGCACGCTCATCTCCTGACTTCAGGCACACAATAGGCACGTGTGCTCATCTGACTACAGGTGCACACAGTAGTCATGCAGACTCATCTCCTGACTGCAGGTGCACAGTAGGCATGCATGCTCATCTCATGACTGAAGGTACACAGTAGGCATGCACGCTCATCTCCTGATTGGAGGTACACAGTAGGCATGTACGCTGATCTCCTGATTGGAGGTACACAGTAGGCATGCACGCTCATCTCCTGATTGCAGGCACACAGTAGGCATGCACGCTCATCTCCTGACTGCAGGTGCACAGTAGGCATGCATGCTCGTCTCCTGCTGCCAGCCCCCCAGGAGGCCGTGACCAGGGGCCAGGGGCTGCCGTCTGGCCCTGCAGGTCTCAGTGGTACCCATCACTAGGTCACAGAGGCACACCCAGGTGACGGCAGGAGAGGCCACACAGACACTCAAAGTCTGCCACGTCCTGGCGAGGTAAGGATGGCAGGACACCCACCCAGGTGTGGACTGGCCTAGAGGCCACAGTTGTGGCTATGAGGTCAGGACAGCTCAACTGGAACCGAAGCTTGATGGCCATCGAACTTGCTCCCAAGAGGCTGTCTGGGTTAGGGGCAGCACCAGGACACGCCAGGACACGCCAGGACACGCCAGGACTTCAGGCAGTGATTCTCGGGCCTGGGCCTTTCCCAGGCGACCTCGGCCATCCCATCTTCCTCCTCTGGGATTTCACGCAGCCTCGGAATAGGAATATGTAACCCGGCACCTGCCATGACCCACAGCTCCCACTGGAGAAAGACACCAACGAGGGGCTTACCAAAGGGCGGCTACACCCCTCCATGCTGCAAGAGAGGAGGCCGAGAGCCGTCTCCTGCCAAAGCCCGCGGTGGCGACGTGAACAGACACTGCTCCCTCCCCACACGAGCCTGGAAGATGGCGCCGACACAGCACCACGGAGCTGGGAGCGGACACGCTCCAGCCACGTTCCTGAGAGTGAACGTCCACAGGTGTGGGGTTGCTCATTGCGGCCGCTGAGGCCTGCCCCGAGTCAGGATGGGAGGAAGCCCTTCTGCAGAGGTGAATTCTCCACAGCCTTGTTACTTTTATCTGTGCCCACAACACACCAGTGAACAGGTAACGGAGCCTTCTAGAACCACAAATGCTACTTTCACAGATAAAGAAACTGAGGCCAGAGCTCTTCCTGCTGTGTGGACTGACCTGGCCACTCCCCGAGGGACGTTTTCACATTGTAAAGAAGCCTCGCAGTTAAGCCATCGACTGTCACTGCTTCGGTCCCTGAGTATGTGGTGGGCGCCTGATGAGAGGAGCAACGGATGGATGGATGGAGGCCCTGGGGCGCCCGGGAGGGAAAAGCCCTAATCGGACTCAGGCAGCCGCGGGCCCAGGCTGAGGTGGGGCTGTGCGGCTGGCCGGCTGGCCCGGGCACATCGACACGCAGTGCACTCCGCACCCCTGGCCTTTGTGTTCTCCCCGGGGATCCGAGAGCAAGGTCCCGCTGCCATGGAGACCGTCCGCTGTCTTGGTCCTATGGCGGGGAAACCTCGGCCACTGCTCGTTCCTCCAGTGTTCTACATCAGGCTCGCAGCCGGTCCTCATCCGTGGAACGTGCGGAGCGACCTGCCGGCTGGAGGGTTTCTCAGGACCGATTGGTAACGAGCGACTTAGGACTGTAACGCTGCTCTCCGCATCCTTCTACGGAGCCGGTGGGGCAGGAATGACCCTTCTGAAAGCAAAAGCAACGCCGGCATAGATCTGTCTTACAAGACACGAAGGCGTGTCTTCACCTGGGCAGGGGATGCTTCACTGTTTCTTAGGAAGGCCGGGCCCCTCACACACTTAGAACAGGACGACTTTCACAACCAGCCTATCTCACGACGTCAGAGTTCTGAACCTGGCCGAACGCCGCCTCCTCGCCTTCGAGCATGTTTTAGAAGGGTCCTAGCTTTCCGGACGAGAGGGTGGCCCTTCCCCCTCAGTCCACCAGCCATTCGGTTCATTCTCAAATATCTATGACCTGGCCACCGTGAGCCTCCTCCAGGGCCAGCCCCAGCCTCTCGGGTACCCTTTGGGCCGGCACCCTCTCTCTACCCATTCTCTAGGGCACGGGGTTTGTGGGGGTCCTCTCCCGAGTTCATCAAAGGAATGCAGAGCTTCCAAAGGGTGCATCCTTCCACACATGGGAGAGGAGACTCCGCCCTGGTCTTCTTGTCCGGCTCATTTCACTTCACATGACGTCCTCAGCCCCATCCATTGTGCCGCAGACGACAGGACTCCAGCCTTCTTTAGGGCTGATTAATATTCCACTGTGCATATACGCCACATCTTCCTTACCCATTCACCTGCTGAGGGACACCTAGGGCAATCCTGTTGTGCCCTAAATGTAGAAATAGTGATTGCCAGAGGTTGGGAAGGAGGGGTGGGTAAGGGGAGGCTGGATTTGATCAGGGCACGTGGTACTGAAATGTGTACCGAAATGTGTGCTGAAATGTCACCCTGAGCCCCGGTGATATGTATGATTAATGCATGTTAATAAAAAGTTAAACAGAATATTTTTTAAAGGCACTTTCTAAGAAAAACGAAGGTAAAACAAGAGGAAACGAAATCCAAGTCCAGAAACAAAATGGGGCGAGTTTACAGAGCACAGCCCCCAGCTGGGGACAGGGGTCCACCTGGCCAGTCCCAGAGGCAAAGGCTGCATCTGGTTCTGTCTCTTTGATGTGACACTTTCCTTCCTGGCTTGACAACTTCAACCGAGGCTGGTGGGTCTGCAGGTCTCCAGGTCTCCTCCAGCAGTATCTCCTGGGCCCACCTGGTGTCGTGTTCCTGGGCAGGGCACAGCTGTCTAGCCCAACACAGGTGGAAGGACCCGTCCAGGGACACGAAGCCAGCAAGCAGCAAAGCGTTGCAGCCTCGGTGCCAAGTTTATGGTTCCCCAGGACCCATGCCCATTTCTAGACGCAGTGCCCATACTCAGGGGAGCTCTGAGACAGGTCTTCCCTGCCCCTTCCCCATCCTACCAGCCCCCTTCTCATGAGTACCTTGCACGTTCTGCGCTGCCCCTGCTCTGCAGTCGTGTTCCTCCTGTGGGGACATGTTGACCAGCAGGTGACTAAGGGCCTCGGCCAGGGAGGGCCACACGTCACCACGGCTGGCCCTGCAGCGGAGGCAGAGCCCACGTGTGCTCATCCTGCTGCCCAGCGGAGACCCCCTTGTCCTTCCATGGAGCCTCCCACCACCTGCTTCCTTCACAGGGATGAGAAGGCCACCTCTTGATCAGTGTCCCCGCCCAGGGTTCTATACCTACGGTTTCTAGAATGAACTCTGAGCATAAAGCAACAAGACCGAGGACAATGGAAGAAGGGGCCCTCCACATCCTGGGGTCCTTCCTGCAGGGCCTGGGGTCCTTCCTCCGCCTGCCAAAGGTCCTTCCTGCAGGCCTAGTCCAGGTTGGCCCTCCGAGGTGCCCTAGAGTCAGTGGGTCCCAGGATGAGTGTCCCACACATCAGGACAGATCTTCCAGACTTGCGGGGGGCCCTGCTCCCACCTGGCATTCAGTACAAATGGCTTTTGCTTGCTCTTTCATCAAATCTCCGGGTTAGAATGTCACATTTGCCCAGTGTCCCACTGCAGCAGCTGGATTCCTGGAGCAGCCGGCTCCTTGGGTTTACCTGGATTTGCATAATGTAACTGATGTCCTGGAGTCCTGGCTGTGCAGCTGGGCACGATCATCATGTCACCTGTCTGATAAACACAAGTGCTTCCTCACGGAGGGCCAGGTTGACTGATCGCCGCGGAATTATCTTCCTTGTAGCTTTAATGAGTCGGAAGGTCAGTTATTCCAGCATGTTCTGAGGTACTGACACTCGCAGGATTCCAGAGCCTGTGCTGCGGGGATGGCTGACCATGAGCGGGCTGCCGCTGCACTTGATTCCGGTCCACTCAAAATGGGCTCTCCTGCCTTACCCGGAGAACAGGCCTGTCCTTCCGGCGCTTTTATCTGCAGTCAGTGGGGGAGAATTTTAGTAAAAGTACCAACTGGGTCACCTGTGCACGTCTCCAGGCCTCTTAGTTCCTGCACCCGGGAAATGCCCGAGGCGGGACCTTGAGCCCCCTGTAAAGTTAAGTAAAGGAGAGGAAGTCAGGCCGACTGAATGAAGACAAAAGCCCAGTGTAGCTGGCTGGGTCTTCACGGCTGCAGTGACTCTGATGCTCCGGGCCTCTCTCCACCACATCCAGCGCCTGCTCCCCACAGCCTGTACTTGTGCAAACGAATCTGCTCACGTTCCCTTTAAACAAGGCCTGGGTTACCGGAACACCCATTCTCCCTGGAGCTCACAATCTGCAGGTGTGGGATCCAGCGTGTCGGCTGAGCTCACGGCCAGGTCTGAATGATGTGCAGGTCAACGCGGCAGGTGGTTCAGGCAGCTCGGGTGCGCTCAGAGATGCCCAGGAGGAGTCTTGCAGCACTGACAGACCTCCAGGATGGGACGCCTCATTCGTGCCAGTTGAAGACAGAGTCTGTTCTTGTGGGTCTGATACATTCACTGGAAATTAGCCCTCATATGACATTTAGATTTGCTGTTATATATGCAAAAGTCAAATCCAATTTCCTATGAAAGAAAATTTTCATGTACCATGTGGACTCGAGATATCACGGACTGTGACTGATGTCCTGAAATGTGAGTGTCGGAGGCCACAGGGGCTCCGAGGACCTCCCCATGGCCAGCGTGTCAGTAAACACACACACTGACGTGTCTGCCCTGTGCGGGATCCACCGTGAGCCTCGGTTCAGGTCTCCGCTGCTCTTCTGAAAGGGACAGATGGCAAAGTCTCCGACATGTCAGATTTGAGTGAAGAGGTCTGTCAACGTCATGACCGCATGCGCACAGTAGGAGCACAACACGTGTTTGCCAAGTGAACCGTGAACTGTCTGCCCCGAGCGTGACACCATGGGACTCCACCTGCCCTTCCGAGTTGGAAGGAGGAGGGCACAGGAAGGCCACGGTGGGCTCACTACCACGAAAGTCGTGTCATGTGTTACGTGTGTTACATTATTTGGGACGTGGGCTGCTGTGTGCCTCACTCCCCGCACATCTCGTCCAAGCCGGTCTGGATGGCGCGCTTCCCACAGGACAGACTTGAGTGTCCATGTGGATGTCTTGGCCTACAAGGTCTTGGCTGGACCAGCAGCCTCTGGCTTTGATCCCCCCACTCCACAATGAGGCTTTTTTTTTAAGGAAAAAACATAGTTTTCTGGCTTTTTGTGGTCTAATTCCAACAGTCTACATTGTAATTAGATAACCAGGCAAGGAAAGTCTCCCCCCAAATACACGTGTAGGGACAATTTTCACACCCATCTTGAGACCTGGGAAATTGGCTGTAGTGGAAACGTCTCCCCGGCCCCTGACGGCTGCTGCTGTCCACAGGAGGCTCCGCCTCCGCCATGAAAAGCCACGTGGCCCTAGGCTTTGTGTTTGGTGTTACAATTACTAAACCGGAAGCTGCCTGCGGCCTGGAGAGCTGGGGGCAGCCTGCAAGGGTGCGGAGTTATGAATATCTCTTCATAAAACCCAGACATTAATTAAGCACCAAGTGGCTATCGGCAGCCATGCCACATGTGGTCACTCAACGAGGATAGGGATGCAGCTGGAGAAGGTGTCCCTGCAGGACAGCTCTGAGGTGTCATGGTGAATGGCTGCGTGGCCCTCGGCAAGGCTCTGAGGGCTGAGCACCAACCTCGCCTCTGCCCCTCCCTCCAGCCGCGCCTTCAATGGTGAGCCACACGTGCATGCCACGGTCATGCAGTGCTGGGTGGGCCGGCAGTGGAGGTGCTGGAGGCTGCTGCTCACTGGCCAGAGGGCTAAAGACAGCAGTGCACACAGTAGGTGCTAACAGATGCACGGCCCTACACTGAATATAAGCCGGTGCACAATGAGGTGCCTGGGAACGTGCATTCTGAGAAGAGCAAGAGGAGCTGGCAGTGAGCACGCCTTCCTTTGAACCGAGAGCACGCTGTGGAAACAGGCTGATGCTGGCTCCTTGGAGGGAAGCCAGGTGTCCACCCCACTACCATGGCACGAGGAGGCAGGAGGACCACGCTTGTGTTGGTAAGGGGGAGCCCGCCAGTGCTCCCCTCTGCCCCCTTCTCGATTGACCAGAACCACATCACCCTGCTACCGAGGGCGCGGGCCTTACCAGGATCATGTGGCCGGTGGAGATGTCCATGTTGGACTGGACGGGCTCTTCGGACCAGGAAGAGGTGCTGCTCCGTGCAGAAGGGCTGGGCATCGGCCCATCGCTGAACTGGGAGGAGACGCTGTTGATGCGGGACGTGTGTGGGCCTTCGGGGCGGTCTGGTGGCCGTGCGGCCATGCGCTGCCGGCACAGCTCCTGCAAGACAGCAAGAGCCAGAGTCAAAGGCTGGTGGCCTGGGAAAACCCGGAGGGATAGGGCTTGGGCAGCCAGGCACAGACCCCTCTCTCCCGCCTGCTATCCTAAGAGCAGAGGTCACACCAGTGAGCTAGGATCCTCTGGCCCCCGGCATGCCAGCAGACGGCCCAGGGATGCCTGGATTCAGCACACGCCAGTGGTTGCAGGCAGCACCCCGTCCCACTGTTACCATGACGGCAGAGGAACAGTCGTGCCCTCTGAACAAAGAAGCCACACGGAGCAGCCTGGCTCTGCGAGCAATGCACACGGATGAGCACACGCCCACCCACACGTGTGAGCACACACCCACCCACACCACAGACTCAGGAAGGGCCTGTGCACCTGCCCCCGCAGTCAAATGGAAACATTTCAGAACAGCATTACGAGGAGAGCGAGTTAGGAGCGCCCCTTTCTCACGAGAGGCTCGGGGGTTTACAAGGCTGACTGAGAATCCATTGGAAGCAGGTCCCATAGTTGGTGTCAGAGGGGCAGACCCTTGTTTTGGCGCCTCACCCTCTTCCTAAAGTAACTTTCAAACTGACAACAGCCAGAGCGGGGCTTCCTGGGACCTTGGCGGCGGCTGCTCCCCACCTTCCGGACGTGGCCTGGAAGCTCCCACCCCGGCCGACAGTGTCATTCTGGAAGCGTTCCAATAGCTACGATATGATGAATTCCATCCTCTGCCCCCGAAGACACAACTGTAACTTGCATCATCAAAATGACAGACACCAAGAAGATGTTTGAGGGCGTCTGAGCCAACAGAAGAGCTGAAGAGCAGGCTGGATTGTGCCCCTCCTTGTCATTTTGGTGGCATCAGAGGCCCTCCCAGCTCCAGAGGCAGCGGCTGAGGACCATGGACCCTGCCACTTCATCCTTCTCTTTACTGGGCTGCCGTCTTCCCTGGCCTTGAAGATCTTGGCAAAACCTGCTGACACCGACACAGGGACTCTTCCCTGCCCGCTCGGCTTTCTGGGTGGACACCCTGTGTCGGGGCCTCTTCCCCGGGGCTCACAAGCAGGCATAGCCCACCTCGGCTGCTTGGCGTGGGCGCCCTGCAAAAGTTGGTGTGGCACAAACCTCAGCCCCTCGTGGAGCTCCAGGTGATGGTGGGGACTGTCCTGGCATTGGAAGGAGATGAGGGGGGCAAAGGAGAACTTAACAAGGCCTCGTGTGAGGACCGGAGGCCTCTTGCAGAGGCAGAGTGAGGAGCGGCCATGACTGCTTCTCCCTCCTTCTCCTCACAGTTTCAGGTACTTGCAGCTTACATGTAGTTTTTAAGCCATGAGTGTTTAAACAACTCAACCCACGTTTTTTGAGAATCTCAAAAACAAAGCAAAAGGAACAAACAGAAACCCGGGCACGGGGGAGAATTTCGATAAGGTGCGCCACCCCAGCCCCCAGCCCCAGGATGTATGTGGCCCGTTTATTTCCCATCTGTGCACATGGGATGTCACTGGGCTTGGGAGAAAGGACGCTAGGACACAGTTCTGAGGAAGTCTCATGGCTTAGTGCGGTTCACCTAGAGAAATCAGTCCAACCCAAGTATGAAATCCATCGCAGCCGGGCCTGGAGGGCTGAGTGTCCTCCAAGAGGGGAGGCTCCGGGGAGGAGATTGAAAGTTTAAGATTTGTCTGGTGAGCTGAGCTAGCCACGCGCCTATCCTGTGCATGAATCCAGGGAAGAACTGTAGGGGAGCTGGAGTCCTGTCATCCTGCAGCACCCACGGAGAGCGCAGTGCACCCACTTTTATTTGGTGCATGGTAACTATACATCCTATTAGGGTATAGAGTGGTAGAAACACACAGGCACACAACTCGTGGAGCACTTCCCCTGGGGTCCCACCCTCCTCCCGCCCCCTCCCTGTAGATGTCCTTGAGATGGGGAGTTGGTAATTTTATATACATATGTAGCATGATTTCAGCTGTTACATTCTTTATGTCTGCATCCCCCTCCTCCCTTCCCTGAACCCCCTCCATCACTCCACTGGAGTCTGCTCTTTTTTACCTGATATCACCCTTTTTTCCAAATTTCTCTCTAGCTTCTACATATAAGAGAAAACATATATCTATTCATTTTGGGGGACTGGCTAATCTTGCTTAGTATAATATTCTTGAGTTCTATCCATTTTCCTGCAAATGACATGATTTTGTTCTTCTTTATGGCTGCGTAAAATTCCATTGTGTGTATACACCATAGTTTGTGATCCATTCATCTGTTGATGGACACCTAGGCTGGTTCCATAATTTGGCTACTGTGAATTGTGCTGCTATGAACACGGATATGCATGTATCACTGTAATATTCTGACTTCAAGTCCTTTGGAAAGATGCCCAGGAGCGCTATCGCTGGGTCATACGGTGGTTCTATTCCCAGTCTTCTGAGAAACCTCCACGCTGATCGCCATAGCGGCTGTACTAGTTTGCAGTCCCACCAACAGCGTATAAGAGTTCCTATTTCCCCACATCCTCGCCAGCATTTATTATCGTTTGTGTTCTTGATGACTGCCATTCTAATTGGAGTGACATGGAATCTCAGTGTAGTTTTGTAGTTTTGACCCCTGAGTGGAGGCCAGGGAACCCTGTGAGTGGAGGCCAGGGGACCCTGAGGAGCACCCAGGAGGCTCCTTGGGATGACGGTGCTGGGTTCGGGTCTGAAGTGGGTACCAAGCAGGGGTGTCCCACAGAAGCAGGTGCAGGGGTGTGGCGGTGCTAAAACTTCCAATCAGATGGCATGACAGGAGGGCCAGCACAGGGAAGGGACCTCCACCTGTCCCTGATGGCATGGCCGCCCACAGTCCCACATGGGCGTTCATTCTCGCTGCTTTACTTCTAAAGGTGAGCATGCATTTGGAAACAGGCCGCCAGCTTGTCTACCCGAGGAGTAGTGCTGTCCTGCGCCCTCCAGGCCCCACTTGTCCCCGTGGGCTTCCAGTCTGAGGAGGACCCACAGGTCGCCTTCAGCATAGCTGCCTGACTGAAACTTTCACGGGGCCACAGGGACTTGGCCACTTAGAGCTGTACCCCGGCATCCTGGAGCGCTGCTGCCTGGGACGAGACCCACCTGGCACCACAGCCAGGCACACCCAGGCCTCGGGGCGATGGCTCCCCCCTCCCTCCCTCCACCTGGCACCACGGCCAGGCACACCTAGGCCTCCGGGCAATGGCTCCCCCCCGCACTTGCCATTACGCAGCCTTGGATGAGGCCACTATCACACCTATGGAATCCGTGGAGACAGAATGACGACAGTCACTCAGCCAACACAAAAGGCCACGATGTCCCAACAGGAGAGGGAGGCGGGAGACTGTGCCTGGCCCACCATGGGGGCCACGTGTCCTGCTGAACAGCTTCCAGCTGACTATAGTGAATAAATCAGTAACACGAAAGCTGGGCTCTGCCCATTATCTGTACTGTTCTCTCACATTTAAAGTTTTTCTAAGGGAAAGGGAACTACTTTTTATTGGAATGGGGAAAAAACACGTGGATGGTGACTTGGCCTCACCAGGGTCGGGCGGCAGCTTGTGGCTTCTGAAATCCCCTCCAGGTCAGCGGGTCTGCGAGGACTCAGCGCTGCTCCCACAGGCCTAAGCCTGGAGCCATCGGTGGAGACTGCTCATGTGCTCCGTCCCAGGACCTGAGGCTACGCTGTTGCCACCATCCACAGCTACGAGTAACAGAGGGCGGAGGCCACCGAGCCCTCGGTGAGGACGCAGGGCTGGGAGCGAGGGCAGTTATTTAACAGGAGACTTGAAGCTGAGGGTGGGAGTCACCCACTGGCCAGGCACCTCCTGTGCTCCTGTCACACACGCTCATGTCCCTCCCGTGGACCACGCGGCACACAAGAGGAACTCTCACCAGCAAGTGACAAGAACGGTCATTGCCAATGTAAATATTCTAAGTAACATTCTGAGAAGTGAGCTTAACATGGAGCCGTGGCCTAGAGGCATTCTACTTGAGCAAAAGATCATTGATAATACTGCATGAACTATACGAGCAGGCCCCGAAAGAAACCTGGAGATGGAGCTGGGTGTGGTGGCGCACGCTTGTAATCCCAGTACTTGGGAGGCTGAGACCGGAGGATCCGGGTTCGCGGTCAGCCTCAGCTACTTAGTGAGGCCCTCCGCAATGTAGTGAGACCCTGTTTCAAAATAAAGAATAAAAAATAGGGATGGGGGTGTAGCTCGGAGGTAAAATGCCCCTGGGTTCAATCTCCAGTACTGCAAAAAAAAAAAAAATAAGAAAAAGAAAAAGAAAGAAACCTGGAGATGGGCCCAATTATGTTCTGAATTTTCCCTCATTTATAGTCCTGGCAGCAAGCAGAAAGGGCAAAGTCAACACCGGAACAAAGCCACCCTGACTAGGACTGCAAACGCCCCAAACCAGAGCTGCGGGACACCGGGGCCTGCGGTGCGAGCTCAGGGAAGCCAGAGCGTCCGCCAGCTCTGGGACACCCCGCGCGGGCTCCGTGGCAGCACAGGAAGTTCCGGCTAGCAGCTCTCCACTGGGCTGGACAGGTCCAGTCCCTCCAGCTACTTCACTTTAACAACACACAAAAAATCCTGCAAGGAGTTTAAGATCCAGGCCAAGTCTCATCATTAGAAAGATTCTGTTTGTGATCTGGTACAATACCTCTTTAATAAAATTGACCCAGAGCCTTCAGCCTGGTGACCTTGAGTTTCTGAAGACAATCATGGTCTTTGCAGCAGTTCCGACGGCTCAGTAACCCACAGGTGCTTCTTAATGAAGGAAGAGGACGGCAGGTCCACCCGAGGCGCTCTCCTGAACACAGGTGCCAACGCGGGCCAACGAGAACCCACCGGAGTCCCTCAGCTGTCCTCATACCCCTGGCAGGACCAGGACGGTGGCTCATGTGGCACCCACCCTGAAGGATGGCGGAAGGGAGCACACAGGGGCTGTCCCGGGGGAGAGGGACCAAGCCTGCTGTCCCTTCTCATCCTCCTCAAAGTAGAGTGAAGGCTGGTGCCTACATACGCTGCCCACACTCTCCAGACGCCAGGGGAGGGCTCTCAGCTGTGCGCTCCGTTGCCGGGCACCTCAGGGTGTGCACCGCTGCAGGGGCTCCCCTCCTCCCAAGGCCTGAGCTCCAGCCTCTCGGCTGTCTGGCCTCTCCCAGGTATGAGAAGATGGTGGAGGACAGACTCAAGTCGTCTCCAGTTCCTAGTGAGAAGGGCCCAGGCAACCATGGCGGAGAACGTGGCTTTGCAGGCGCTCTCCACAATAGCACTGTGATAATTACCAAATGCCTCTATTCTTGGGAAGCGGTGTCCCAGAGACAGTTGTGTCTTAGAAAAAGCATTCCACAGCAGGAAGTGAAATCCATGGTAGTGAAGGCAGGCCCGGACCAGACCCAAGGTCTGCACGAGTAGCAGAGAGGCGTGGTGGTTTAGGGTGAGGACTCGGGGGCCGGAGAGCTCAGGTCTGAACCCTTGCTCCCACCTACAGCGGGGTGACATTGGACACGTTGCCTACTCTCTGTGGCTCAGTCCTGTGATCTGCAAAGTGGGGACAATCACAGTGACGCCATTGAGTTTCTGGGGCGGGGTCTAAGAGCTAATTTGTGAAGCACATGATACTGTGCCTGGTGCCTACAGATCCCCAGATGGTGCAGTGCCGATCCTGCCAGCTCTGCCACGTGCTGATGGGCACAGGAGACGCCGCACAACCCTCCGAGGGCGTGGCAACACCTGCCTGTCCTCACTCCAGGACACGGTGCCCTCACCAGGGCGGCTGCTGCCCCAGGCCCCGTCACTCCCAGCTTGACTCTGGCTGCCCCACTTACCAAGGGGGGTCCTGGCCTGTTCCCAGGGGAGCCAGAGCAGTGGGGTTCCAGAAAGAGAAGAACATTTTCCAAACCCCAACACTGAAATGCTCTATCTAGACAAACACCGGGCCTTCAGCACATGGCTTAAAGACACCAAACGAAACATCAATTGCAGAGAGAGATAAGATGCAGGGGCCTGCATCCAGGTACCCAACCCCATGGAGAACACGAGAGACTGGACTTTCTGTGGTGTGTTTCTGCCCACGTCCAAAGCCAGTCAACAGCAAGAGGGGCAAGCCGGGCGCCCGAGCCCGGGCCATCACCCGCACCCTAGCACCCGCATAGCAGTCCTGAGCCGCGTGGGGCTGTCCTCCAGAGCAACTCACGCCAGTGCAGGACAAGCCCAGGCCCGGGAAGCTGAACATCTTCTGTGCAAATCCTCGGGGCGGAAGGACGAAGATTAAGCAGAGACGCACGCGCACGCCTGGACACCACTTGCTCCTGCTGCACGCTGAGCCGAGGCCTTGGGAGGTTTTTGCAGAGGCCTCAAAGTATTTTCTACTTCTTTCTAGCACCATTTGCCAAATAAGTTGAATAGGATTCTGGGGGCAGACATTCATCTATACACACAATAATGCAAATGTCTCATTTCTCGACTCTGTATCTGATGGGGGAAAATTACAGAGAGCGGGATCACTCTGAGAGAAAAGACCTGTCATTCTCGAATTCCGCCGAAAGACCAAGACCACAAAGGCTCGAGAAAAGCTCTCCGCACCTTTCGAGGAACAATCAGAACAAAGGGGTGCTGCGGAGCGTGCGCACAAAGGGTGGCTGGGGGTTAGGGTTATTTGCGGCACATAATTAGTAGCAACGGGATGAAACGAAGGAGGTAGGACACAGAGCCGTGGGGGAGACAGGGTTCCCTGGGATGTGTGGGAGGGACAGCGGCTGAAGCTTCCAGACCACTGTACAGAAGCGACCGCAGGGGGAGGCGGCGGGCGCAAGGTGCCCAGGGCTGTCAGAGAAAACGGCTAGAGAAGAGCCCTGCGCCCCACCAGCTCTAGGGGCCGCAGAGCACGTGACCACAGGGAAATCCTTATCACGGGAAGTCAGATTTCAAAAGCAGACGCAAGCCCCGGAGGAACCCTGAAATGGCAGCCCCTGAATTATTCATGGAAGCTCCAATCTTGGTGGAACTACAGGTGGCTTTTATTTTATTTTTTAATTTGCTTATTTGTGCTTTCTAAATTAAGCATGCACTACTTTTATAATAAGCAGAGCCAGGATATACAATATACCAGTGCAAAATGTATTATGTTTAAAATATGTAAGTTTCTACATTCAGGGCAATTAAAATAAGTGAAATGTTTAGAAAGTGTGTGTGTGTGTGTGTGTGTGTGTGTGTGTGTGTGTGTGTGTGTGTTGGGGGGCAACTACTGAAATGTGTTTCACGGCCAGGAAGCAAAGGCGGCCCCTTGGACAGTCGCCCCGCCTGCTCTTCTATGTCATCATGAGCAGACGTGGCCCAGGAGGCCCGCGTGGCTGCGGCAAGCACGGTGCAGGGGCCAGTGACTCCTGGAAGCTGCTGCCCATGACTGTCCCCACCACACACAGCCCATCCCATCAGCATCGCTGTGGGGAACAAGACCACACCTGTGTGGGGGACTGTGTGCGGGGAGCATCACAGGCACCTGGTGAGACCTGGGGATGTAGGACGCGTTCCTCCCCAGATGGCAGAGGGGCCCCTTGGAGGGTGAAGCTGCAGGAGGCCTGTTGGGTGACCCCGCGCCTGGCCAGCCACAGCCGCACTCACTCCCCAGGATGGAGTCCTTCCATGGCCCCACGTCATTTTGAACAGCTCAAGCCACGTGGCTGCCACTTCCTGGGGACATGGTTCTGCCACCTCCAAAGGGCTTTTCCATGATGATCAGATAACTTTCACACTTAGACCAAGGATGACACACCCACATGCACATGCACACGTGTTCCCATGTGTGCCACAGGGAGCCAGCGTCCCTCGGAGTGGCTCCTGAGACAGGTTCAGAGCACTGCCGTCCCTCCTAGGTAGCCACAGATCCGCTGTGCCTGCAGACCCCAGGCCTGGCTCTCCTGAAAACCCTAGACCTGGCTCTCCTGCAGACCCCAGACCTGGCTCTCCTGCACACCCAGCTCTCCTGCAGACCCCAGACCCAGCTCTCCTGCAGACCCCAGACC
>PVJS01049335.1:0-14700 GCA_004027185.1 Glis glis | reverse complement strand
GGTCTCACGAAGTTGCGGAGGGCCTCGCTAAGGAGAGAGAGCGAGAGAGAGAGAGAGAGAGAGAGAGAGAGAGATCGAGAGAGCGAGAGAGCTGAGACTGTTCGTGAACCCGGATCCTCCGGTCTCCGCCTCCCAAAGTACTGGGATTACAAGCGTGCACCACCACTCCCGGCTTTTATTTCTTATTTTGAAAGAGGGTCCACTAAGTCGCTGAGGGCCTGACTAGTTGCTAATTCTCCTGTCTCAGCCTCCCAAGTATTTGGATTGCAGATGTGGGTCACCACGCCCACCTACAAATTAATAAAAGAATAACAGCTTTACATTGACAAACTGATTGAATGTTTACAACAACTCAATGAAACCTTATTATGATCCCCATTTTACCAGTGAGGAAACTGAGGCACAAAGATTAAGAAACTTGCCCAATTTTACTCAACTGAGTAGCAGAGCTGGGATTTGAGAAGTTCATGATCCTAGCAACAAGGGATATAGTATTAGCTCTATCTAGAATGACCATCAAGGCCTTAAGAAGCCATTCTTAAACCTGCCTCCTTCAGGAAGTCCTCCTGGTCAGCTCCATCCATCAAAGCTATATTCCTGTGACCTTCGGGAACAGGTTAATCTACATTACCTGACTTGAGTTCTGCCAAATACTTAAACTAGGGGTTCAAAACTTGCATGTCTGTGGACTTGGAAATTAAATTGTGGACAAGAATCCTTCAGTGCTTTAGAAATTTTTGATTTTTGAAAGCTCTATCCATTGGTAACACCATAAACCAAAAGTAAAGGGAGGTAAATCCTTAATCTGCAGAGATGTGGGGCCTCTCCAGTCCAGTACCACGTTCTCAGCGTGAAAGGAAGGAGTGGAGCTTACGAGGGAGCTGTCAGCTGGAGGAGGAGACAGAAAATGAAACAGACCCACCCTCTACTGGAACAGCTCAACCCAGAGCCACTCAGGGCAGACATCAGAGCCCTAGACCTCAGGATCCCTGGAAGGAGCCGCTCCTTCTGTAATCTCAGATTACAGGCATACGCCCATCAACAATAAAGCAAACACGGATGAGTGCTGGTGCTATGGAGATGGAATGAATACATGACCTAGTTTTTACCATCAAGGAACTTGAGGAGTCAGACTCATGCAAAGTAAGGAGTGTGTGAAGTAGCCTGGGAAGCCATAAACTCTGTGGAACCACTAATTAGGAAAGGAGGGTTGGGGGTGTAGCGCAGTGGTAGAGTACTCTCCTAGCACGCAGGAGGCCCTGGGAAAGGGGGGTGAAAAGGGAGAGAATACACCTTGAAAAATAATAAAAAAGATTAGAGCTGGCATGGTGGCACACGCTTGTTCAAGGACAGCCTCAGCAAGTAGTGAGACTCTCATCAACCTGGTGAGACCCTGTTTCAAAATAAGAATAAAATAGGGCTGTGGGTGAAGCTTGGAGGTAGAATACCCCTGGGTTGAATCCCCAGAAACACCAAAAAAAAAAAAAATTAGAAACCAGGCATGGTGGCGAACATCTATGATTCCAGTACTTGGGAGGCTGAGACAGGAGGATTGCAGGATTGAGACCAGCCTCAGCAACTTAGACAGTCCATCAGCAAATTATTGAGACCCTGCTTCAAAAAGAACCAAAAATAATAAAAATGTCTGGGGGTGTAGTTCAGAGTAGAATGACCCTGGGATCAAATCCCAGCATCCCCACAAAAAAACATTTGGAAGCTATTTGCAGCAACTTATAGATACATGTAATATAAGATGAACAACAAAATACATAAGGAAATGGGGAAAAAGGGAAGACAGAGGTAGGAAAATAACTCAAAGCCAACTTGTGGGAAATGGACCACAGTTTGACGCCTTGTAGCCAGAGCATGTCACTAACGTGATCTGGGCAGTATACCTGAGACAAAAGTCAACGCAGCGTGTCCCAGGAAAGGGCTCCAGAGAGCGCTCCATGGGCCCGCGGGCGGGGCAGGGTGGTGCAGCGCTCCAGGCTCCAACAGCTCTCAGGCTCCTACAGCTCTCGCAGTGACAACATGTGGCTTCACAGAGTGTTCCTTCCAATGTCCTTGGTGTATGCCCAGGGCAAATGTGAAAAGGAGCCGGGATCCCTGGGTCTCAGAACCCAACTTTCTTTTTTTTTTTTTTTTTACGGTACTGGGGATTGAACCCAGGGGCGTTCTACCTCCGTGCTACACCCCCGGCCCTATTTTTTATACTTTATTTTGAAACCGGGTCTCACGAAGTTGCGGAGGGCCTCACTAAGTAGAGAGAGAGAGAGAGAGAGAGAGAGAGAGAGAGAGACAGAGAGAGAGAGAGAGAGAGAGCGAGCTGAGGCTGGCCACGAACCCGGACCCTCCGGTCTCTGCCTCCCAAAGTACTGGGATTACAAGCGTGCGCCACCACGCCCGGCAGAACCCAACTTTCTGATGGTCTGTTTTATACCAAAAGTGAATGGAGACAATCCAGAAATGGGGAGGACGTGCACACCGCTACGCAGCGTCCAGGACTACTCAACACCGTAAGGAAGTGCCTGGCCGTGGAGCACAGGGTCCTGGCTCCTGTCTTGGCATGGCACCCCAAGCGACTTCGGGCAAAGAGCTCCAATGCACCCAATCCCAGCTGCTCTCAATGAGATGAAGGTAAACGTGCCTGGCCCAGTGACTAGCTCACAGCAGACATCTTATAAATGATAGATACAAGCCGCCCACTTGTAATCCCAGTACTTCAGAGGCTGAGACAGGAAGATTACAGGTTCGCAGCCAGCCTCAGCAACTTAGAGAGGCTCTCAAGCAATTCCAAATAAAAAATAAAATAGGTCTGGGGACGTAGCCTAGAGGTAGAAGGCCCATGGGTTCCATGCCCAGCACTAAAATAAATAAATAAACAAACAAACAAATGATAGATTCGGGCTGGGTGTGGTGGTACTTGGGAGGCTGAGACAGGAGGATCACAAGTTGGAGGACAGGCCCAGCAACCTAGTGAGACCCTGTTTCAAAATAAAAAAGGGCTAGGGGTATAGCTCAGAGGTATAATGAATGTCCCTAGGTTTATTCCCCAGTACCACAATAAATAAATAGTACATACACCGCCACCTAAATAAATAGAGGGGAAATATGAGAGGTGCTAAATGGAGCAGGTGGAAAAATTTCAGGTGACGGAAAAGGCTGATGAACTAGGAAAGAAGCACTTTAGAGTAGGGTAATGTAAAGGGAGATTCATCAGCTTATGTTCCAGTGTTTTCTCTTGCTGGGCATTGTTTCATTTATGGCCGCTACCTGTTTCCTGTCCTCGGTTCAGAAATCTCCTATGTATAATTAAAGCAACGTTCTTGCATGTCTGACCTGGCAGATAAGAGTCACACAACGAAGAATTCCTCCAAAGCGTGACGCATTTTCTGCTGGCTTGCTTGGGTTGTCAAGAGAGCAACTGTGGACGTGGTGCTCATTTCCACAACAGGGCAATGGCATTCCGTACATGTTTCTTATCTTTGAGACGCTGCTTTGGGGGTAAGGAGGCTGTAAGCCACATAAGAATCCCAGGTGTGCAGTGCACCCACCATCGCGGCGTTGGTGACAAGGGCCTAAATTAAGGAAGGTTTTGGCTGCCCTACAGCTAGTGAAAGGATGCACCATTGAGGTCTGAGGGATGGCAGGATGGAGGAGAAAAAGATGTGGTGAGGAATATTCTACAGGGCACGCTCTGCGTCCCGTAAGGTCACCTAATATAACGTCTTCCTTCCTAGACTGTGTTACAAAGCCAAAAAAAAAAAAAAGGTTTAGAGGCTAAAAAATGTCCTTGGGTCCTTTTTGGCTGGCTGCTTCAATCAGGCAGTTGGCCAAAGAAAGGAGGAAAAAAAAACTCCAGTGGCCTAAATATCACTCACCAAAAATACAACTAAAATCAGGGCAGAAGTAAAGGAGAAGTCCCCAAGGACTCTGCAGTGATGGGAATTCTCTGGGTACAAAGGCTCCTGGGAGAATTCCTCTACCAGGTTCCCCAGGGATAAAGACTCCTCCATCCACACAATCTAATCTCCCCTGGCTCACAGTGCTGAGCGGAGGCTCAGGCTCTGCCTCCCGAGATGCACAGAAATGGATTCACAGAGAGTGTTGGCAATTGAGCAGGGCCCCGGGAGTCAAAATTTGGCCTTAATGCGGAGAAAGTTTATTCCTAGGTAAACCAAACAATTTTTGCTTTGTGAAAAGTTTCTCAATAGTATATATTGGGAAATATGCATTCCAGTGATGTGTGTGTGTGTGTGTGTGTATGTGTGTGTGTGTGTGTGTGTGTGTGTGTGTGTGTACTGGGGATTGAACCCAGAGGCATTCTACCTTCCAGCTACACACCTGCCTGATTTTATTTCTTATTTGGAAACAGAGACTCAGTAGGTTGATGAGAGTCTCACTGCTTGCTGAGGCTGTCCTTGAACCTGAGATCCTCCTGTCTCAGCCTCCAAGTACTAGGATTACAGGAGTGCGCCACCACGCCAGACTCACATTCCAGTGTTCTAAACACAGTGTGTCAATGCTAATAGTTCCTGCCACACTTCCTGTCTTTGAGAATGGCATTCCTTCTCATTACCCGGATGGAGGACACTTCCATACTCTCCTGGGCTAAGTCACGTGGTCGTCCTGGGCTAGTCCAGGGCTCTCGGCAGGGGCTTTATCAGTGTTTGTTTGGTCATTGCTGAAAGGTCCCAGTAAGTTCCTTTAGTTCGACCATTCATTTGACACAGGCAGACACTCAGGGTAGTGGGCTGTGATTCACATAAGGTGGGTGACTCAGAGGCAGAAACAGGATGGGAATCCAGATTTTTTGTTTTTGTCTTTTCAATTTTTTTGTGGCACTGGGGATTGAACCCAGGGTCATTCTACCTCTGAGCTACACTCCCAGTTCTACTTTATTTTTATTTTAAAACAGGGTCTTGCTAGACTGATGAGAGTCTACTACTTGCTGAGGCTGTCCTCAAACCTGCGAACCTCCTGTCTCAGCCTCCCAATTACTGGGATTACAGGTGTGCGCCACCACGCCCAGCTAGAATCCAGGTGTTCTGAATCCCAGCCCAGGGCTCCCTCATGATGCCGTTTTCACTTAAGAACAAAGAGCAATCTTATCCCCCCCCAACACACACACAAACACACACACACAGTTTATTTTTTTCTGCTCTATATATCCTCATGACCAATCCTCTTACCCCTTCATGATTTACCATCTATCACTTTACTGAAGCCTCACACCAGCCATCCTATGGAAATATTAATTCCCCCCTTTTCTATTTTTTAAAATATAATAGTTATTATGGCCAGGCATGGTGGCGCACACCTGTAACTTCCGTACTTGGGAGGCTAAAACAGGAGGATCACAGGTTTGAGGCCAGCCTCAGCAACATAGCAAGGCTGTGTGAGACCCTGTTTCAAAACAAAAATAAAACGGGCTTGGTGGTGTTGCTCGGCGGTAGAGTGCCCCTGGGTTCAATCCCAACCACACACACGAAGATACTTGGGCACATAACAATTTAATTTGATCCTGGGGTCTTTTTCCTAGTGGCTCACATAGAACTTTATCAGGACAGGAGAACTAAATGGACTTGTCATTGTCTCAACAAAATGAGCAGCGCTCTACCAGCAGCCTGTGGGAATCCTCTGTGCCCAGCACTGCTCCCCGCAACAGCATTTGGAATTGCCTCCCCCAAGCCATTCGGCTGCGCCCTCCTGCACCACGATGCGCTGGCTTCTTGGTGCCCTTAGGGGTCTTCACTGAAAGGGCTGGGTAGCCCCTTCCGGGCCTGGCCTCAACCCCAGAAGACCCACACATGGACTCCTGGTGATCAGTGTCCTTATTTACAACTGCTTGTAACGAGGCAGAGTGGAGCACAGGACCTGCGCCTCGCCTACAGGGCGAGACCACGAAGTGAGAGGCACTACAATTGTAGAAACACTATTCACGAACATTGTCCAGCACAAGTTTTGACCACTTTCTCCCTTCCCCTGGCCAAAGGAAGAAAGCCTCCTACACATGCTGCAAGGCGGCATTTTCAAATCAAAAGCACATGCGCTAGATTTTTAGCAATACCATTCCTAGCTCTGTTGCACCTGGGCGTTGGGGGGGCACGCCTTACAATATATTTCTCAAACCCGCTGCCTTCAGTCTCTCTGTTCCAGCTTGAGGGAGAGGAGCATGCAGGCTGTGATGCTGCACTGTCCCCTTCCCCACCCAACACACACACTGTACACACTACCTTTCTGACGGGACAGAGGCACTGCCAGTCAAATGTGTCCCCGTGAGGCGAGGACTCTGTAGGCTAGTCCCAAACCAATCCCTTCTCCATCTTCTACATTTCTAGGAGTCTTTCCCTTATTTGCTGTTTGCGAATGCTACCAAGATTGGGTTTGCATTGGTACACAAGGATGCGAGAGAACACAAGACCTGTAAGAATTTGTGCCTGGCACAGATATCCTGATATACTGAATACAAGTTCCCACCGTGGTAGCTGCAATGTAAATTATTAAACTTAATATTCCTAGGTGGGTGTGGTGGCATATGCCTGTAATCCCAGTACTTGGGAGACTGAGACAGGAGGATCCCAGGTGAGACCTTGTTTCAAAATAAAAAATAATAAAAAAAGGGCTGGGGGTGCAGCTCCAAGGTAGAATGCTCCTGGATTCAATCCATAGTACCACAAATTAATAATGATAATAATTTTATATTCCCAATTATTCTCATGCAAAATGGGAGAGATACCCCTGTACTGAAGGGATGTTTTTGTAATTGAGGTGGGAAGGGAGAATGAGAATCCTGTATTCTTCTCCATTGCTTCTGGGTTTTACACCACAACAGAAATAATATTCAACTTGAGTAGCTGATTTTTTTTTTATTGTACAGGGAATGAACCCAGGGACATTCTCTCTCCGAGCTATCTTTTTATTGTTTATTTTGCAACAAGATCTTGCTAAGTTGCTGAGGGTCTCCCTAAGTTGCTGAAGCTGGCCTGGAACCTGCAATCCTCCTGTCTCAGCCTCCCAAGTACTAAGATGACAGGAGTGCACCCCTGTGCCCAGCTTAAGTGGTTGATTTTACTTGTGTTTTGTTTGGAGTATGGACTGCACTGTGTATATTATTTACAGAAATAAATTCTTTATATTCTCCATGTGCTTGCACAGGTCCTTTGGAGGCAGAGGGGAGCTGTGGGTCCTCTGGGCCTCTAGCAGTGTCCTCCTGGCGGCTCCCACACGCTTGCTCATGCGCACTGCATGCCTGGCCACTCAAACGTCCGCTGCACGAGCTGGTTGGCTGTGTCACTGGAGTGGGCTGGTGGATTTATGTTAAACAAGAAGGTAATTCAACCAACTCATTAAGCTAATTAATTTTTTAATTGAACTAGCCTACGGTTTCTAGATTGTGTAGATATATACAGGCCTAGAGAAGAGTTATTACCACATATCAGTCTTGGCACAGGTCTGTTTTCACACGGCTAGGACTGAGTTAATAGCTCAGTGGTATAGTGTTTACCCAGCATGTGGAAGGTTCTGAGTTCCATCCCCAGCAGAGCAAAACAAACAAACAAACAAACTTACATACAACAACTAGGGGAGGGTGGAGGTGGTGGGGAGGGAGAATTAATGAAGCAAACACTTCCACTGATGTTATGTCCGTATGCGACATTACCAATGCCAACCTCAGGATCATGTATGGGGATGGGAGGGCATGGGGAAGTTGGCTTCTAGGTTCAACATGCAGGACTTTTCCTATGAGTTGTGACCAATTAGGATATTTTAAGCCTTTCTTGATGATTCAGGACCTTTGCCCAGATCAGATAATAATCATAACCCACTGACATGAGAGAGTATCTAACACTATTTTCTCAACGCAGATCGGCTGGTGCTCAATGTCAGCGCTGGTTCCTGAAGCCCCGCTCAGCATGATCTGAACTGCTCATGTGCTTCTCAGTAGCAGCTCGGACTGAGGACCTGGCTCATCTCGTTAGTATTTCAATTGCTCAAAAGGAGGGGTTATTTTCCTTTTCTTTTGTGGTGTTCAGAATTGAACCCAGGGGCATTTTACCTCTGAGCTACACCCCCAGCCTTATCTTTATTTTTTATTTTGGATACAGGGTCTCCCTAGGTCACTGAGGATCTCGACAAGTTGGTGAGGCTGCCTTCACACCTGCAATCCTCCTGTCCCAGCCTCCCAAGTACTAGGATTACAGGGGTGCATCACATTGCCCAGCCGTCCTCTTCCATATTGTGACCATCCGACTTCATAAAGGTAGAGCCAGGAAGAAGCAAATCCTAGGATTTTGGATATAACGAAGTTGTCCTGTCTTCTTTTTGTACTTAATATATTCCTTTACGTCACTGTCTACCTGTGAGGGCTCCATAGAACATGACATTATTCTTTCTGAAAGTTCTTCTGGTGACCATTAAATTTAACTCGATCACCCCAAAAGGCGATTTTTCACCTGAAAAACAGTCCTATTTTGACACTCAAAGTGGCATTTCAGAGATGTTAAATTTTAGAAATAGCCATCTAAAAGACTGAGGTTTCATTCCATTTTGCAAAAATGTGGTCTAGGTGTACCTGCCTCGGACCCGGGCTTCAGGCTCTTTCTCAAGGCAAAATGTGAGAAAAATGAAGTCTAGCAGTGTAGAGCATGAACGCCCTGCTCCTGGCCGCGCACAGCACGGCTCTTGGGTGGGTGGAAAGGCGACACTGCTCAGGGAGCCTGCAGCCAGCGGCGGTGGAAACAGCCAGGCAGGGGCCGTGGGGCCTCCATTTACCTAGTATCCACAGCTACGCATGGAAACCATGTCTGAGAGACAGAAGGGCTCTGGGTGTACTTGGAACCAGTTTGAATCCGGAATCTACCTCTTTGTGTGTGTGTGTATCCTTGACTTCTCTTTTCATTTCTACCTCATTTCTAGAAGTCACAGGGATCATTATTTCAAAGGTGTAGGTGGCCGGTGTTTTACTAGCTGGATGCCTCAAGCCACCTCTCCCTCAGTCTTTCTACCATTTGACAAGCACAACTATATAAGAATGGAAGCAAGTTTTGACAAAAAGGAGCAGTGGCAGAGGGGGAGGGGTGGCTGCTGAGTCCTAAAGGGAGTGGCAACGCAGATACCTTTCATTTAAGACATGGACTATGAGCCAGGCGTGGTGGCACACACCTGTAATCCCAGTATTTGGGAGGCTGAGACAGGATAGCAGGGTTGAGGCCAGCCTCAGCAACTTAGCAAGGCTCTCAACAACCTAGTGAGATCCTGTTTCAAATAAAAAATAAAAAGGACTGGGGGTGTAGCTCAGGGGTAGAATGACCCTGGATTCAATTCCCAGTACCACACACACAAAAGACATGAGCTATGGTTTAGTAACATCAGTATGTTACATTTTAAAGCCATCTGCTTTAAAATGTATTCAGATAAATTTATCTGTATTCAGATAAATTAATCCCTTCTTTGAGCACATGGGGTTTATAAAAACTAAAGAAGCCAAATGTGGTGGCGTATGCTTGTAATCTCAGTATTTGGGAGGCTTAGACAGGAGGATAGCAGGTTCTTAGTCAGCCTCAGCAATTTAGGGAGACTCTCAGCAACTTAGTGAGACCCTGTTTCCAAATAAAAAATACAATAGGTTTGGGGGTATAGCCCAGAGGTAGAATGCCCCTGGGTTCCATCCCTAGTACCACACACACACACACACACACACAGAAACCCACAACTAGAAAAAACAACACAACCAGGTGCTGTGGCACATGCCTATCATTCCATGGGAGGCTGAGACAGGAAAATCACAGGTTAGAGGCCAGTCTTTGAACCTTAGAGAGACCCTGTTTCAAAACAAAAAAATAAAAAGGGCTGGGAGTCTAGCTCAGGTAGAATACCCCTGGGTTCAATCCCTAGTATCTCTCTCTCTCTCTCTCTCTCACACACACACACACACACACACAAAACAAAACACCTTAAAACTAAAGAACAAAAACACTGCCCAAAGCAACCTATTTGTTCTAAAACCTTTTCTCCAACTAAGTGATAAACAAATACAAGATGCTAACACCAGGAACCAGAGGAGCCGCGCAACTGAGGACTGAGACCATCGCCCCTGATAGAATCCGTGGGCTCAGAAGGCTATCCATCTCCATTCACACGGGCGCTGAGCGGTTCAAGGAGGGAAGCCAGTGAGCTCTCAGATCAATACAGTGAAGTATGGAGATTGATCTCGTCCCAGAGTGAGTGCATTAACCAGCTCCTCTACATGACCTTTGCCCGGCAGTACAAATTAGACTCCACCACAGACCACATTCATGAATGGGGACCTTCAGTCTTTGCTTGATTTTAATAAAGCACAGTGCAGCCAGACCTCAAAGGTGACTACCAAAATACACAGACTAGAGGTCTGCCGAATTCTTATGTTATTTCTGAAATTATAGAGAGCACAGATGCAGGCTCATAAAATAAAGCATATTATTTCAGCGAGCATTTTTTTAAATTAAAAGTGATGAATTTTCTAAGCAGGAAGCCCTACCGATTGATGGTGTTGCTTATTCTCTCATAAAGGTTGAGGAAGATACAACTGTGATCAAGATCTGTGCTCCTCAAACTTGAACAGGCCAACAATTGACTTTGGGGGCTGTGTTAAAATGTACACTGTGAGCTAGGCGTGGTGGTGCATACCTGTAATACCAGTACTTGGGAGGCTGAGACAGGAGGATAGCAGGTTTGAGGACAGCCTCAGCAAGTAGTAAGACTCTCATCAACCTAGCGAGATCCTGTTTCAAAATGAAAATAAAATAGGGCTGGGGGTATAGTTTGGAGGTAGAATGCCCCTGGGTCAATCCCCAGTGACACACACACACACACACACACACACACACACACACACACATATTATGATGAAGAAAATAAGTGTTCAAAGCAGAAAGATAATCAAAGCAACTCCAGGCTTTTGTTTGTACATGACCTCCCTGCTAACTCTCCTACCTGCCTTAGAGGTTAATCAGAAGGGAACCGCAGCTGTCAGACAGGCTGGAGGGGACCCCCCTGACTTCAGGGAGATAAGTGCGATGGGGCCCGCTGCCTCTTAAAGGCCACGAAAGTGGTCAAGACGGAGGCACCAGAACACGGGGAAGGACAGTGCTGAGTCCTCAGGATTTCTGTCATGCTCCGTGTGTGTGTGTGTGTGTGTGTGTGTGTGTGTGTGTGTGCGTGCACGCGCACACCTGTGCACATATCCGAGAGGGAATGAAGGCTGGCATGCAGGGAAAGGTTGTGCCTGTTTGTCAGTGACCTACAGACAAATCCCTGTGGCCCCACAGCCATCCCTGACGTTGTGGTGACCATCCCTGCCAGCAAGACAGCCCGGGGACCACTGGCAGAAAAAGCCCAGGGTTTCTGTGGCCATCCCCGGCCGTCTATCCCACCCCTCCACTCACTCGCTGATTTGAAAATTACAGTCTGCAGGGCTGGGATGTTAAGTCAGTGGTAGACCACTTGCCTGGAGCATCCACCAGGCCCTGGGTGGGGAGCGGGGATTCCAATTTTGGAATTGTATTCAGTTGGCATCAAATTTTAATCCCTATGAAAGAGTAGATAATACCACAAGAGTGATAAAATGTTGAAATCAGTAGATTTACAAGTGTGGTCAGGGGTCCAGGAGGTTGAAACTATTTTCTCAATGATAGCAAGATGTGGCTTGCGCTTTTGACCCCCCCCCCCCGGGAGTGTCCAGAGGCCCCGATGGAATGACATCATCACTCTGGTGGTAATTGGAATGCGTGCTTGTGGATTCTCCTGCTGTAAGTATTTCTGTTTTAACTCTGAGTACATTAATATTGATGGTTAAAACACACAGGGGCTGGGGGTGTGGCTCAGTGATAGTGTGCTCACGGCCCCTGGGTTCAATTCCCAGCACTACCAAAAAACTTTTTTTTTTTGCGGTACCAGGGATTGAACGCAGGGGCGTTCTACCTCCGCGCTACACCCCCAGCCCTATATTTTGAAACCGGGTCTCATGAAGTTGTGGAGGGCCTCACTAAGTAGAGAGAGACAGAGAGAGAGACAGAGAGGGAGAGGGAGGAAGAGAGAGAGAGAGAGAGAGAGAGAGCTGAGGCTGGCCGCGAACCCGGATCCTCCGGTCTTCACCTCCCAAAGTACTGGGATTACAAGTGTGCGCCACCACGCCCGGCTTCCAAAAAAATTTTTTAAAACCTCGCATAAACTGAAGGTCTTGGGAGTCCTTCACCTTTTTTTGGTGGTGGTGGTGGTAGTTGTTTGGGTACTGGGGATTGAACCCAAGGGGGCATTCTATCTCGGAGATACACCCAGCACTTTCCAATTTTGAAACAGGGTCTGGCTAAGTTGCAAAGGCTGGCCTCAAACTTGCCATCCTCCTGTCTCAGCCTCCCAAGTACAGTCATGCACCACAATACTTGGCCCTTCAATATTTATTTATTTATTTATTTATTTATTTATTTATTTATTTATTGTGGTACTAGGAATTGAACCCAGGGCATTCTACCTCTGAGCTACACCTCCAGCTCTATTTTTTTTTTTATTCTGAAACAGGGTCTTGCTAAATGGTTAAGGCTGGCTTCAAGCCTGAGATCCTCCTGTCTTACTAAGTGCCTCACTAAGTTGCAGAGGGTCTCGCTAAGTTGCTGATGCTGGCTGCAAACCTGTGATCCTCCTGTCTCAGCATCCCAAGTACTGGGATTACAGGGGTGAGTCACCATGCCTGGCTCTTCATCATTTTTAAGAGAAAAAAACTGTCCTGACACCAAAGGTTTGAGAATCACGGCTTTACATAAATACCAAGCATTTCCATATTATCACAAATGAACATGGGACAAGTTAGAAATGTGATGGAGTCACTACTGAAATGAAATTGTGTGCTCGGGCTTGTGAAAGGAACCAGTAACTAGTAAAGGCTGAGGAAGGGCTGGGAATAGTAGTAAGTAACGCAAAGCAGGCTGGGAGGATGGTATGTCCCAGATTTGGCCCAACAGTAAGCAGTTCCATGACTCCCTTTAGACTTGTCAAATCAATGGCTTCGAGTTCGGGAGGAGGGGATGGAAAACACTGGGGACAGGATACGTGGTGGGGAGTTTTTAACTTTTCCATGCAATGGAAAAGTGGTGAATAATACCAAGATAGGAATTTAGGGAAGTAGACAACGACAAACTGATTCTCAAAAGAGAAGCGCCTGCGCACTGCTGAAATCAGAAGGAAACTCTCGTGAACCATTGGAATGCAGGAAACTTTCCTGAACTCAGAATGCAAAACAAGCAATGCGTGAGCAACCCAGTCCACCCAGCCTGAGTCCTTGCGCTCCTGTCTTTGCCCACACAAAGTAGCCTGATGTGAAAGCCACTCTCCCGTCCACTGGAAAGGGTGCAGACCCAGCCTGACACCACAGCTAGCCCGGCCCCGCTCCGCTCCCTCTGTGAATATTAACGCCCCAGCCCAAGAGGCTGCTTCTTGCTCCTGCGAAAGCCCATGTTCTCTTTCCCTTTGAGTTTACTTTCCTAAATAAATTGCTGCTCTTGCCTCAATCTGACCTGGCCCTAAATTCCTTTCTGCAACGTTGGTCAAGAAACCCACTCTCAGGTTCCACTCCCCAGGAAGTCCTTGGGCCCTCCTCTGGGGACAAGATGACCACATCAGAGCCCCCAGGATAATCGCTGGAAAGAATGTGTTGAATGGGGGTACAGAAAAGAAAATGTGGAGGACTCAAGGAGGATCCTTGGAGGTGATAAACATTTATGTATTTAGCAAGAGATTCAAAATGCTACTTAAAAAGCAGGGCACGGTGGTGGATGCTTGTAATCCCAGTACTTGGGATGCTGAGACAGGAGAATTGCAGGTTCGTGGCCAGTCTCAGCTACTTAGAGAGGCCCTCTGCAACTTAGTGAGACCCTGTTTCAAAACAAAGAATAAAAAATAGAGCTGAGGGTGTAGCTTGGAGGTAGAATGCCCCTGGGTTCAATCCCCAGTATTGCAAAAAACAAAAAACAAAAAACAAAATGCTACTTAGAGCCTGGTGTGGTAGCATATACCCCACACACATAATCCCAGAACTTGAAAGGCTGAGATAGGAGGATTGTGGGTTCAAAACTGGCCTCAGCAAATTAGTGAGGCTCAGCAACCTAGAGACCCTGCTTCAAAATAAAAAGGGCTAAAGAGGGTGGGGTGATATGGGGTGTAGCTTGGAGGTAGAATGCCCCTGGGTTCAATCCCCAGTACAAAAGAAAAATACTACTTAGGAGTTTGGAAGAAAGGCCTAGCATAACTGGGCAGGTGAAATCATTAAGAAGAATAGGTAGAGTAAGAAAGAAAGAGGAGCCAAGAGCAGAAACTTAGAGAAAAATATTAAGGGTTGGGAAAAGAAAGAGGAAAACAGAATGCTGACTCGTAACCAAGAAGTCTGCTCCAGAAGGAAATCTGGGGATGCAAGGATGGCCAGGGATGTCAAATGCAGAGAGAGGATGGAGATTGGGAAGAGGTGGCCACGGTTGCCGGCAACCTGTAGGACCAGCCTCCTGCTGCCCGGCTGTAGAGCACAGAGTGGCATTCACATAGTGTTGGCTGTGGAGACATGAGAAGAGGGGGCAAGGCAAATGTGCCATCAGGTAAGCCAGGAGTGTGGCGCACACCTGTAATCCTAGTTCTTGGAAGGCTGAGACAGGAGGGTGGCAGTTTCGAGGTCAG
>PVJS01049334.1:0-14701 GCA_004027185.1 Glis glis | reverse complement strand
AGAGCTGAGGCTGGCCGCGAACCCGGATCCTCCGGTCTCCGCCTCCCAAAGTACTGGGATTACAAGCGTGCGCCACCACGCCCGGCTTCTTGCTAAATTTCTGAGGCTGTCCTCGAACCTGCGATCCTCCTGTCTCAGTCTCCCAAGTACTGGGATAACAAGCGTGCACCACCATGCCTGGCTCCTGGTCTTCTATTCATTTCCTTTCTGTAGTTTGGCATTGAAATGGCTATTGGCATTTTTGGTATTCAGCTAAGGGAAATTTGAGATATACCATTTTAACTGCAATATAGAAAGACACTTTGAGATGCTTCAGTGAAACAAATGACAAGTTAGAGCTTTCGAATTTGGACAGATATGAAGGTGGCTTTTCTTGTCATCATTAAATGTGGGATTTATTTATTTTTGTCTCATTACATTGCCCAGGCTGGTCTTGAACTCCTGGAGTCAAGCCATCCTCCTGCCTCAGCCTCCTGAGTAGCTGGGACTACAGGCACACACCACTGTGCCTGGCTTAAATGTATTATTTAAAGAAATGAAAATTAATTCATATTAAAATGAGTGGTTATGAAAAACTAATAAAATATGAAGCAGAGCAATAAAGATCAACAATGAAATCAATAGACATGAAGCTGGGCGTGGTGGCGCACGCTTGTTATCCCAGTACTTGGGAGGCTGAGACCGGAGGATCTGGGTTCGCGGCCAGCCTCAGCTACTTAGTGAGCCCTCCTCAACTTTGTGAGACCCGGTTTCAAAATAAAGTATAAAAAAATAGGGCCGGGGGTGTAGCGCGGAGGTAGAACGCCCCCTGGGTTCAATCCCGGGTACCGCAAAAAAAAAAAAAAAAAGAGTTAGGCATGGTGGCGCACGCTTGTGATCCCAGTACTTGGGAGGCTGAGACAGGAGGATCACAGGTTTGCAGCGAGCCTCAGCTATTTCGTGAGGCCCTCCTCAACTTAGTGAGGCCCTGTTTCAAATATAAAGAATAAAATATAGGGCTTAGGGTGTAGCTCAGAGGTAGAATGCCCCTAGGTTCAATCTCCAGTACCGCAATCAATCAATCAATCAATAAAAATTCACATTCACACTTAATTTTGTATGTCTGTATGTATTTTGTACTGGGAATTGAATCCAGGGGCATCTACCTCTGAGCTACATTCTTAGCCCTTTTTATTTTCTATTTCAAGACAGGGTCTCACTAAGTTGCTGAGGCTGGTCTTAAACTTACAATCCTCCCACCACAGCCTCCCAAGTACTGGAATTGTGTCACCATATACATCACTGTGCCTGGATTGTATTCTTGAGTGTGCGCGCACAGTACTGGGGATGGAACCCAGGGGCATTCTACCTCTGAGCTACACCCCCAACCCTTTTTAGTTTTTATTTTGAAACAGGGTCTCATTAAGTTGCTGAGGCTGGCTTTGAACCAGTGATCTTCCTGTCTCAGCTTCCCAGGTACTGGGATTACAGTCATGCACCACCACGCCTGGCTCGGATTCTATCCTTTTTCTTTTCTTTCTTTTTTTTTTTTTTTTGCGGTACTGGGGATTGAACCCAGGGGGGTTCTACCTGTGAGCTACAACCCCGGCCCTATTTTTTATACTTTATTTTGAAACCGGGTCTCATGAAGTTGCGGAGGGCCTCACTAAGTAGAGAGAGAGAGAGAGAGAGAGAGAGAGCGAGAGCGAGAGAGAGAGAGAGCTGAGGCTGACCGCGAACCCAGATCCTCCGGTCTCCGCCTCCCAAAGTACTGGGATTTTTCTTAATGGCTTCCCCTGTCCCCAGTTGTATAAACTTCAGGTCCTGTAGAAGCTGAATCCCACTCCTGCTTCTACCTCCTGCCTCCATACCTGACATTATATTATTTACCCAGAACTCATTCGTAACCTGGAGAAAGAGTGAGAGATCTTTGAATGAACTGAGATTAAACTTCTACCATGTGCCAAGTGCCGTCCGTTGGTGATGAAAGCCGCCCCTGTTCTTGGAAGCCTTTGCCGGTGCTGCAGGAGCAGGAAGCCTGCTCCTGCCTTCCAGATCTCCTGTGAGCCTTGTTTAGATGCGATCAATGGCAGGCACCCTGGCAAGATTTGGAAGATGAAAGAGAAGCAGGAGCCACTATTTGTTTCTTCAACATCAAAGACACATGGACCTCAGCAAACAGCCGCATGAACTTTCGCAGTGGCTTGTAGAGGTCTCCCTAAATCCCCTCTGCCCTGGCCAAGCAGCGGCTTTAAGATTTTTCCAACTTCCTTGTTTCCTGGGATTGTTGGTGGTTTTCCCTGACCTGTGTTCTTCTAGCCCTTTCCAAAGAGTTTTTTTTTTTTTTTTTTGTGGTACCGGGGATTGAACGCAGGGGCGTTCTACCTACGCGCTACACCCTGGTCCTATTTTTTATACTTTATTTTGAAACCGGGTCTCACGAAGTTGCGGGGGGGCCTCACTAAGTAGAGAGAGAGAGAGAGACAGGGAGAGAGAGAGAGAGAGAGAAAGAGAGCAAGAGAGAGCTGAGGCTGGCCGTGAACCCTGATCCTCCGGTCTCCGCCTCCCAAAGTACTGGGATTACAAGCGTGCGCCACCACGCCCGGCCCAAAGAATTTTTAAACATCATCGTCCCCATATTAAATCCCTTCTTATCTCAAACATCTACTGGGTTTTCTGTTTTCTTACTACATTCTGATTGATATACTTGATAAAATGGAAGCTTACAATAGAAACTAAGTGTAATAGGAAAATAACCTTACATTCCCTGAGCACCTGAATGTGTGGTTAGGACACCCACATACCTACTTCATTAAGAAGTAGAGCATTAGCCGGGCTTGATGACGCACGCTTGTAATCCCAGTACTTGGGAGGCTGAGACCAGAGGATCCGGGTTCGCAGCCAGCCTCAGCTACTTAGTGAGGCCCTCCGCAACTTAGTGAGATCCTGTTTCAAAAAAAATAAAGAATAAAAAAATAAGGCTGGGGGTGTAGCCCAGAGGTAGAATGCCTCTGGGCTCAATCCCTGGTACCGCCAAAAAAAAAAAAAAAAAGAAGTAGAGCATTAAACCAGGTGTGGTGGTACATGTCTGTAATCCCAGTACTGCGGAGGCTAAAACAGGAGGATCACAGGTTCAAGGACAGCCTCAGCAGCATAGTGAGACTCTCGACAACCTAGTGAGACCCTATTTCAAAATAAAAAATAAGAAGGACTGGGGGTGTAACTTGGAGGTAGAATGCCCCTGGGTTCAATCCCTAGTACCAAAAAAAAAAAAGTAGAGTACCAGTAAGACATGGTGGTGCACGCCTTAATCCCAGTACTTGGGAGGCTGAGACAGGAGGATCACAGGTACAAAGCCAGCCTCGGCAATTTATCAAGGCCCGCAGCAACCTAGTGAGACCCTGTTGCAAAAAAAATAAAATAAAATAAAATAGGGCTGAGGGTGTAACTCGGAAGTAGAATGCCCCTGGGTTCAATCCCCAGCACCACAAAAACAAAAAAACAACCCCCCCAAAAAAAACCGAGAAGAAGTAGAGCACCAGTTGGGCATGGTACCACACACCTGTAATCCCAGTACTTGGGAGGCTGAGACAGGAGGATCACAGGTTAGAGGCCAACCTCAGCCACTTAGTGAGACCCTATTTCCAAATAAAAGATAGAAAGGAGCCGGGCGTGGTGGCGCACACTTGTAATCCCAGTACTTTGGGAGGCTGAGACCGGAGGATCCGGGTTCGCGGCCAGCCTCAGCTCTCTCTCTCTCTCTCTCTCTCTCTTTCTCTCTCTCCTTAGTGAGGCCCTCCGCAACTTCGTGAGACCCAGTTTCAAAATAAAGTATAAAAAATAGGGCCGGGGGCGTAGTGCGGAGGTAGAACGCCCCTGCGTTCAATCCCCGGTACGGCAAAAAAAAAAAAAAAAGATAGAAAGCTTGGAGGTAGAATGTCCCTGGGTTCAATCCCCAGTATTTAAAAAAAAATGAGACAGGAAATTTGCCAATGTCCATATCTTAGGTATAACTGCACTTCTGGATGTTTTTTGTTGCCCTCACATCTTTCCCACGATTTCCTAAGCCTGGTCCTCTGCCCATTTGCTACGTCTGGCACATTATGATTATTATTATTATTATTATTATTATTTTTGCGGTATTGAACCCAGGGGCATTCTAGCTCCAAGCTACACCCCCAGCCCTATTTTTTAATTATTTATTTTGAAACAGGGTCTCGCTAAGTTGCGGAGGGCCTCACTAAGTAGCTGAGGCTGGCCGTGAACCCGGATCCTCCGGTCTCAGCCTCCCAAGTATTGGGATTACAAGCGTGCGCCACCACGCCCGGCTGGCACATTATTTCCACACTGTTTCATCGCTTCTAGCCCAACTCTCCCAATACTGTTATGACTCCACCTTCACACTCTACTGAACACCCTCTCCAGCTCACCCCACTTGCAGGTGCTGGAGATAAAAGATAGAGAAGACCTGGCCCTTGCTCCAAACACTATTGTGAGACACTGTGTAATTTTAATCCTGATGTTGCTGAAATGCTAATTACAAAATGTACACACTTTTAAGAACTCTTTCAAATTAATTCATAGATCTACATTTAACTGGTGCTTGTATATCAGATTTATTCACTTATTTATTGGGATTTATTTTTTTATTTTGGGAATTGAACCCAGGCACATTCTACCACTGAGCTATACCCCCAACCCTTTTAATTTTGAAACAGGGTCTTCTAAGTTACCCCATCCTGATCTGGAACCTGCAATCCTCCTGCCTCAGCCTCCCAAGTACTGAAATTACACACGTACACCCCCATGCCCGGCTTCTATCAGGCTAATTTAAAACATGCACACTGGCCTCTTAGTGGGTTGTTCTTTTTTTTTCTTTTCTGTACTGGGAATTGAACCCAGGGGCATTCTATCTCTGATCTATACCCCCAGCCCTATTTTTTATTCTTTATTTTGAAACAGGGTCTCACTAAGTTGCAGAGGGCCTCACTAAGTAGCTGAGGCTGGCTGTGAACCCGGATCCTCTAGTATCAGCCTCCCAAGTACTGGGGTTACAAGCGTGCGCCACCACACCCGGCTTAGTTGTCTTTTTCTATGTGGGGCCAAATCTAAGATGCTATTGCTTTGTACCTAAATTTGATTCCTAAAGGATATCTAGGTGAAAGAATGACTTTTCAGGTGAAAAAGACAAATTGCAAGCCGGGCGTGGTGGCGCACGCTTGTAATCCCAGTACTTGGGAGGCTGAGACAGGAGGATTGCAGGTTCAAGGCCAGCCTCATTTACTTAGTGAGGCCCTTAGCATCTTATTGAGACCCTGTTTCAAAAAAAAGAATAAAAAATAGGGCTGGGGATGTAGCGTGGAGGTAGAATGGCCCTGGGTTCAATCCCTAGTACCGCAAAAAAAAAAAAAATTTGCAGAGTACACATGATAGAGTCATAAGGACTTGTATTAGCCCAAGGCAAGAGAAGTTTGCGTACTACTCATTTTGAATATTTATTCATTCCAGGAATGGTTTGCATTAGTACTTTCATTCAAAGGCTCAAAGGCATTATGTTTTCAGCAAAACTAATAGCCATTTCCTGATAACACCAACTGACAAGTCTATTTTTCTTCTTATCTTGTCCTTTGAGAGAGGGAAGTTATAAAGCTAAGCATCTGGTTTCAGTGTTAGGCTTCAAAGACAGAGATTCTACACATATTGCGGAGAACTGGTACGCTGAAATGCTTGCGCTCTTTGCTTTTATCACCCAAATCCGCCTGCTTGCGCAGTGGACCCGCGGACCACCCAATTCAGAAGGGGCGCGCTCTGGAAGGGGCGCTCCTTCACTTGGCGTACCTTTGAGGTTTGAGGTCTTTTTCTCTTTCTTTTTTTTTTTTTAATCTGGGGATTGAACCTAGAGGCATTCTACTTCCGAGATATACCCATAGCCCTTTTTAATGTTTTTGTTTTGTTTTGTGGTCCTAGGGATTGAACCCAGGGGCGTTCTAACTCTAAACTACACTCCCAGTCCTTTTTTTTTTTTTTGTGGTACCGGGGATTGAACCCAGGGGCGTTCTACCTCCGCACTACACCCCCAGTCCTATTTTTTATACTTTATTTTGAAACCGGGTCTCACGAAGTTGCGGAGGGCCTCACTAAGGAGAGAGAGAGAGAGAGAGAGAAAGAGAGAGCACTGAGGTTGGCCGCAAACCCGGATCCTCCGGTCTCAGCCTCCCAAAGTACTGGGATTACAAGTGTGCGCCACCACGCCCGGCTTCCTTGTGGAATTCTAAGAAGACACGTGTTAGATCTTGTTCTGCCATGTCTTTTTTTCTTTGTGGTACTGGGGATTGAACCCAGGGGCATTCTTCTACCTCCAAGCTACACCCTCAGCCTTTTTTTTTTATTATTTATTTATTGGTACTCTGTAGAGGTAGAACCCTGGGGTGTTCTACCTCTGAGCTACACCCCCAGTCCCTTTTATTTTTATTGAAACAGGGTCTCGCTAAATTGCTGAGCCTGGCCTCGAACTTGTGATCCTCCTGTCTCAGCCTCCCAAGTACAGGGATTAAGGCATAAGAGGTGTATGCCACCACACCCAGCTTTCTAAGCTTTTTGTAAACATTGTCTCATTGGTTCCTCCAACAAGGAACTAATATTCTGACTTAACAGTTGAGGAAACTGATGCTCAGACCAAGAGTGTAAGACGATGCTACTAATATTTAGGAGCTTCTGATTTTCATTATGGAATAATACCCAGTTCCACCATTAGGCTGAGGGGAGAGGATCCATCAAGGGGACTGAGTCCTGCCGCATCTCAACTACCTGGATGAGTGTCTCTGAATTAACGAGAAGTCTTTTACAAGGATGTGTGGATGTCCCTCAAGGTGCCTGCTCTGCTCAAACCTCCGCCCTGAAGGAGTGATGTGCTTTTGATAAAAACATCTTCAGCTCTGACGGCGCCACTGCGATTGGTACAGCTGTGCGATCGAAACGACTGAAAGGCGAGTTCATGTATTATTCTACTCACAGAGCAGCAGTTTGACGCTGAGAACTTCTTGGCACATCTGTTTGGGATATAAATCCTAGGCAGAATGAGCAGTCACTTTCTAAATCTTCAAAATGCTTTACTAAGCAAAGTCTTTAGTGTGGTTAAGGGGCAAAAAGAAAATTAATAGACTCCCAAGCACGTGGAGTGGTCCAGCTCCCTGCAGCCTGCGTGAGGCAGGTGCAGGTGTAACAGGGACTTGGAGAAGGGGCACGCGGATGGAGGCAGAAGATGGCCCACTTGTCTACGAGCACCAGGCGGTGAGCCCCCTTGCCAACCTGAGATCATAGAGAGGGTCTTTGGGAAATGGGTTGCCATGTTTGCAACATGTTTATTTTATTGGCCAGAGTTCAAATCACATTTAGGTGGGCTTGATAAGATGTCAATTATTACCTTCCATGCCCATATCCCTTTCTAGTAAAATCCCTTAGCCACTCACTACTGAGTGGGCAGTGGGCCATGTGACCATGACCCCAACTAATTGGACGTCTAGTCCAAGGGGTGGTCATAAACCCTATCCAGCCGCCTTTGCCTCGGAGAGTTTGGCTTAAAAAAGATGATCAGGAGAAGTCCTCTCTTTTGGGACCCTGCAACAAGACACAAAGGGAAGCTTCGCTCTGGCATGTGCTGGAACCGGAAGGTACAGGAGCAGGTGCGGCCAGTTTTGCAGCCAGGTGCAAGATGAGTAGGCTGAGAGGAGTCCCAAGGGAGGGAGAGGCCAGAAAGCCCCACGAGGGGAGGCGGTGGCTGCTCCCCAGCGCTCCGGCTGCACCGTCTGGGCTCAGGTTTTGTGGTTCAGTTGAGCCAGGGTTTAGTGCACATCAGGCTTTTTTGAAGAATCCTCCTTTTGACCTGCATCTGAGTAATAAGTAACTTGTCTCTAGTAACTTGACTGTGTCTCTGTTCCTTGTGACCAAGATCACATAGTTTGGATGAGACAGTTCATCAGTATCCTGTTTTAATGCTCTGGGGCCTTAGTACCTAGACTGTCTTCAAAAATCCCCCACTTGTTTTCTGTTTCAGTAGGGCTCCTGCATTGCAAGTGGCAGAAAGCCACATCAAACAGCCCCAGCGGGGTGGCGGTGGGGGAGGGGCCTGGGGTATCTGATGATGCCACTGAGAAGGGGCAGGATGGGTGCTCCTGGGCCTCAGGCACAACTGGAGTCAGGACTCAAACCCTCTTACAACTCGAGCTCTGTCTTTTGTCTCTGCTTTTTTTTCTTTTCTTTTCTTTTTTTTTTTAGTAGTACTGGGTATCCAACCCAAAGGCAATCTACCTCAGAACCCCCTCTTTTTATTTCTTGTTTTGAAACAGGGTCTCACTGGGTTGCTGAGGATCTTGCTAAATTGCTCAGGTTAGTCTTGAACCTGTGATCCTCCTGTCTCAGCCTCCCGAGTACTGGAATTACAGGCATGTGCCACAACGCCTGGCCTTGTCTCTTTCTTTCTTTGTTTCTTTCTCTCGTTCTCTCTCCCTTTCTCTCCCTCCCTCTCTCCTTCCCTCCCTCTCTCCTTCCCTCTCTCTCTCTCTCTTCCTCTCTCTCTCCTTTTCTCTCCTTCCTTCCTTCCTTCCTTCCTTCCTTCCTTCCTTCCTTCCCTCTTTCTTCCTCCCTCCCTCCTCCCTCCCTCCCTTCCCTTCCCTTCCCCTTCCTTCCTTCCAACTTCCTCCGCATGACAAGAGTGTCCTCCGAGAGCGTTCTGTTTTCTACAGAGGTTGCAGGCGCAGTGATAAGGGAGCCTACATGGGTCCTGGCCTAGGTGCACTGGTTTGAATCCAAACCTAACCATAAACTAACAGGGAAATCTTGACCTTTAGGCTACCCTGACTTCTAGGTAACCCTGCTAACCTTCTGTTTCCTCCTCTGTAAAATGGAGATTAAAAATAGGTGCTGAACAGCCAGGAATGATGGCGCATGCCTATAATCCCTGTATTTGGGAGGCTGAGACAGGAGGATCACAGGTTCAAGGCCAGCTTCAGCAATTTAGAGAGACGCTCAGCAACTTCGAGACCCTGTTACAAAATAAAAATAAAAAGGGCTGAGAACATAGCTCGGAGATAGAATGTCCCTGGGTTCAATCCCCCTTCCCGGAAAAAAAGTGCCTACCACTCAGGGTAATTGTGAAGATCATATCTGATAACGTATGTAAAGCATTCAGCTTAGTATCTGGTTCTTAATTAAGTTAGTACTTATTACTTCCCTGCCAAATGCAAATGCGGAACCAGCTTCCCCTTCAAGAATGTAGATCTTAGCCTATCTTGATACAAATACATTTTATAAGAAAAAGGAAGGCAGGGTCTCCTGTGAATTTCTCCATCAGCAAATAGCAGGCGGTGGATTGTCGGGGACCAGGCAGGAGGAAGGCTTGCGGGATCTGACAGCATCTCCTGGGAGCTGTCCCCTGAGGGTGCTGAGAGACGCAGGACTGTGTTGATACTCACGCACAGCCACCCACGGCCACCGGAGGGTGCCAGATCATAAGGGAGGGGAGCTGGCCCAGGCGCCTTTTCGCTGGACCAACAGTCGAACCCGGAGAGGGTCAAGAAAGAGTGCCAGTCACAGAGCGCATTCCCTCCTGGCTTATTGGGGTGCTATGCCAGCTGGGGCTCTAGAAACGTGTGCCAAACCCTGGGACACCAGTGGAAAACCAGGCCAAGACTCCAAGCAAGCTCAGAGCCTCTAGCGAGACCCTGTTTCAAGATAAAAATAAAATAGGAGCTGGGTGTAGTGATGCACGCCTGTAATCTTAGTACTTGGGAGGCTGAGACCGGAGGATCGCAGGTTCGTGGCCAGCCTCAGCAATTTAGTGAGGCCCTCTGCAACTTAGTGAGACCCTGTTTCAAAATAAAAGATAACACACACACACACACACACACACACACACACACACACACCACATACACACGACAAGAGCATTGTGGGAGATTAAAAGCAAGATTTGATTTGAAGAACCTATACAGAAGTCAGGTAAGAGAGAAAGATAAAGGATAAAACCTAGAGCTTTGACCCTACGCAAAGGGAGCAGAGGGCGGGAGTCTCTCACAGAGCACCTGCTTTGCAGGCTGCCCTCTGGGAGCACGCAGCCAAAATTCAGATTAAACTTCAAAGTTATTATTCCAGTCTTTGTTTGTTTTGTGTGTGGTACTGAGGATTGGATCCAGGGGCATTCTACCTCTGAGCTAAATCTCCCGCCCTATTTTATTTTATTTTTTATGTTGAAACAGGGTCTTGCTAAGTTGCTGAGGGTCTAAGTTGCTTAGGCTGACCTTGAACCTGCGATCGTCCTGTCTCAGTCTCAAGTACTGGGATTACAGGTGTGCATCACCGCTCATTTCAGTTTTAAACTCTATTGATTAATTCAATCATGTACCAAGATAATAGACATTAAGGCACAAAGTTATTTAATATTCATGAAGTATTTGTCAGTTATTATCTCTACAGCCATTCTTTGTGTACAGCCAGAAAACTCTTCATGGGATAAAGTTGTAGAAAAAAAAGAACTGCTAGTCAGAAGTCTAGAGGCAATTTGGGCTTCAAAAATATGAAAAATACAGTCAAGTATGAAGAGTAAAACAAAACATTATATACATTCCCATCAATCTTAATTGGTCTTTTAATCTTATTTTTAAAACATAGTTTACAATTGTATTCATTTTGGTAGTCTGTCTTTTACACCCACTACCATCTCACAAGTATCTTCATAACAAAATTATTTTTAATGACTACATATGGGAGCCATGAATTTCATATGAATGTATCACAAATTAGTTTAACACATTCACCATTGTCGAATATTTAGGTTTTTCAGTTATAAATTATACTGTGGTAAATACTTTTTCACATAAAACTGCATTCACATTTCAAGTTATTTCTTTAGAAGCTATTCTATTGGAGGGGTACTGAGGATTGAACCAGGGACATTCTACCTTCAAGCTACACCCCCAGCACTTTTTTATTTTTTGAAACAGGGTCTTGCTAAGTTGTTGAGGCTGGCCTCGAACCTGTAATCCTCCTGTCTCAGCCTCCCAAGTACTGGGATTACAGGTGTGCACCACCGCACCTGGCAGCTATCCTGAGCATTTTAAGACTCTTGATACATGAGGTCAAATTGTTTTACAGAAAATGTGGTCACCTCTGCATTCTCACCAACAATGGAAATTATCTAAGTCAATGGTAACATATTTGATAAATAATACTAATAAAATTATACTTTTTCATATTTTTTTAGCCATTTGTGTATCATCCATAGTGGATTGTCTATTTGGGTCTTTTACCTATTTTTCTAAACTTGGATCACTTTTTTTTTGTGGTACTGGGGATTAAACCCAGGGGCATTCTACCTCTAAGCTATACCCCCAGCCCTTTTTTTTATTCCTTATTTTGAAACAGGGTCTCACTAAGTTGCGGAGGGCCTCACTAAGTAGCTGAGGCTGTCCCCGAACCCAAATCCTCCTGTCTCAGCCTCCCAAGTACTGGGATTATAAGCATGTGCCACCACATCCGGCTTGGATCACTTTGTGTGTGTGTGTGTGTGTGTGTGTGTGTGTATGTGTGTGTGTGAACTCAGGGGCATTCTACCTCTGAGCTACACCCCCAGCCGTATTTTATTTTTTAATTTGAAACGGGGTCTCACTAAGTTGCTGGGGGGTCTTGCTTAATTGCTGAGGCTAGCCTCGAATCTGCGATCTCTCTGTCTCAGCCTCCCAAATACTGGGATTACAGGGGTGTATCACCGTGCCTGGCTACATTGTTTTTTCTTATGAATTTATTTAAATGTGGCATAAGGATTTTAAAGTATATCAACTTTTTCTCATATTAATTATTGGCATTTATTTTCACTATGATATCTTGCTACAGGGAAGATATTTCTTTTATGTAATTGGATTTATTTATTTTGACATTTCATCTACTAATTTAATGATTCCGCGGTTTGTGTGTGTGTGTGTGTGTGTGTGTGTGTGTGTGTGTGGTACTAGGTATTGAACCCAGGGGCATTCTGCCTCTGAGGTACCTCCAGCCCTATTTTTTATTCTTTCTTTTGAAACAGGGTCTCACTAAGTTGCTGAGGGTCTCACTGAGTTTCTGAGGCTGCGATCCTCCTGTTTCAGCCTCCTAAGTATTAGAATTACAAGCATGTGCCACCATGCCCGGCTTTTATTCTTCTAGTGTTTTAAGATTTTGTCTTATATTTAATTCTTTACTTGGCAGGATTTCCTTTTGAGGTGTGATATGAGGTGAGAATAGTTATTCACTTATAGAAAGACAACATATTTGTGACAGAACTCCCTTCTTGGGAAAGATAGCTACAGCCTGGTGAGGGGGCTTCGTGGCGGTCAGTCAGCCAGACTTCTCCCTGGATGGCCGCGATTCAGTGCTTAGGTGCTTATTCTAGGCACCGTGAACATCAGACATCGCATTGCTTTTCTTAGCTTCAGCCACAGGTGGATTTCCAAGAACAGAGATGTTTCCTCTACTTTCTGATATTTTGAAATAAGGAACCCACCTGGCCATGTCATTGACTAATTTACTAATTGACTAGTCAATGAGACTGATGGTCTAAGTTGCTGAGGCTGTCCTCAAACCTGCGATCCTCATGTCTCAGCCTCCCAAGTCCTGGGATTACAGGCATGTGCCACCACGCCTAGCAATGATGGTAAAATTAAAACTCAAAGAAAGGGCCTCACCTGAATCTATCCAGACTGCCCCAGGCTTTCGTGGTCCAAGTACACTACTACAGGGTGATGGACACCCGGAGATGATGCTTCCAAGCCCCCCGGGTGGCTCTAACGGTGCAGGATTCTTCTTCATCAGATGCTCGGTACCGGCCAGGCTGCCGCCTTCACAGGGGCCGATGGGTTCCAGAGCTACTGCTGCCTCATCCCAGGACAACGGGGCCATCCGGCATTGTCAAAGGCATTGGCTTGCTGGTGTGGTGGCGCACGCTTGTAATCCCAGTACTTGGGAGGCAGAGACCGGAGGATCGGGGTTCGTGGTCAGCCTCAGCTACTTAGTGAGGCCTCCACTCAGTGAGACCGTTTCAAAATAAAAATAAAAAAAAATAGGGCTGGGGGTGTAGTCGGAGGTAGAATGCCTCTGAGTTCAATCCCCAATACCACACACACAAAAAAGGCATTGGCTTGCTGGGCGTGGTGGCGCACGCTTGTAATCCTAGTACTTGGGAGGCTGAGACGGGAGGATCCGGGTTTGCAGCCAGCCTCAGCTACTTAGTGAGGCCTCTGCAACTTAGTGAGACTGTTTCAAAATAAAGAATAAAAATAAAATAGGGCTGGGGGTGTAGCTTGGAGGTGGAATGCCTCTGAGTTCAATCCCCAATACCACACACAAAAAAAAGGCATTGGCTTCAATGGATCCAGGTAAGCCAAAGTTGAGAAAGAAACAAGCAAACCTTCAGCTGCTGGAGTTCTTTAACTCTGTCTTTGAGGGAAAGCTATTCTTCCTTTGGGGAAGGTTAATTTGGGTCCAATGAAAAGCAGAGCCTGCTGGAATCCCAGGAATAACTCAGTGCCTTCGGGGAACCAGGCTGAGTCCGAAGTCCAAGGCTACCGTGCAGATAAGCGCAGGGTCTCTGACACAGTTCTCTGTTGGCCTGTGATCAAGGGACCTGGTTCATGGCTCCAGCAGCCTGCAGATGTGTCCTAGGAGGTTGTGCAGGTGGAACGTGACTTCCCAAAGGTCACACAAGATGCTACTCACTAAATGTCCGAGTCACTGTGTGCACAGAAGGCGATGCTACCACGCAGAATCCACAATCTCTAAGGCAGCCTTTTTTTTTTTTGGTGGTACTAGAGATTGAACCCCGGGGCAGTCTACCTCCAGGCTACGCCTCCAGAACTTATTTTTGTTTTTATTTTTATTTATACTTTCTGTTTTTAAAACAGGGTCTCACTAGGTTGCTAAGAATTTTTCTACTTTGCTAAAGCTGGCCTCCAACCTGCCATCCTCCTATCTCCGCCTCCCAAGTACTGGGATTATAGGCATGTGCCACCACGCCGGGCTCTAAGGCAGTCTTTCTTTCATTTTTCTTCTAGATATAGATGACGTTGAGGACTCCTTGAAGTTGTTTTTTGTTTGTTTGTTTTTGTGTGTGTACTATTTTATTTTTTAGTTTGAAAAAGGGTCTCACTAAGTTGCAGAGGGCCTCACCAAGTTGCTGAGGCTGGCCTGAGCCTGCAATCCTCCTGTCTCAGCCTCCCAAGTACTGGGATTACAAGCGTGTGCCACCATGCCCAACTGAAGTTTTTATTTTGTAAAGATCTGTGCCTTAAGTCAGAGATCAGTTGGAGGAGACAGCGATCATGGATGGAGGACTCAGAGAAGTGGCCATTCTACAGAGGCCAGTTTCCCTACTTATTACAAAAGGCAGCCTCAGCAATGTAGCAAGGCCCTGTTTAAAAATATAAAAAAGGGCCGGTGATGTAGTTCAGAGATAGGATGAAGAAAGAAAGGAAGGAAGGAAAGAAGGAAGGAAGGAAGGAAGGAAGGAAGGGAAGAAAGAAGAAAGAAAGAAAGAAAGAAAGAAAGAAAGAAAGAAAGAAGAAAGAAAGAAGAAGAAAGAAAGAAGAAAGAAAGAGAAAGAAAGAAAGAAAGAAAGAGAGAAAGAAAGAAAGAAAAAAGAAAGGAAGGAAAGAAGGAGAAGGAAGGAAGGAAGGAAGGAAGGAAGGAAGGAAGGAAG
>PVJS01049333.1:0-14701 GCA_004027185.1 Glis glis | reverse complement strand
AAAGTATAAAAAATAGGGCCGGGGGTGTAGCGCGGAGGTAGAACGCCCCTGGGTTCAATCCCCGGTACCGCAAAAAAAAAAAAAAAAGATAAACAGAGCCAGACACTAGTTGAAGTGATAAAGGCGGACTTAACTTCAGCAGTCTGCAAATGCAATAGGGAAGAGGGTCTAACCCAACTTGGATTTGACAAAGGTGACTGGGAGATTTCAAGGGAAACGAGAGAAGGGACTAGAAGGGGAAAGACCAGGGTAGAGTGAGGGGGGTGAAAAGTTACAGGAAGCAGGAAGGGCGTTGGTCTATGTGAAAGCTACCTGGGTTTGCTAACTGGCGGGGAGACAGGAGCCCTGTGCTCAGGTATTGGCAAGAACAAAACAGATGGGACATTCTTCTGGCGGCTTTAAGTTTTCTCAGGTGGGAGTGGGGGTGAGTGTCACCCTGCAGATATGGTTTTGAGCTGCTAGAAATTGTGCTAGCATTTGTTCAAGTCTTCCTAGGCCAAGGTTGAGGGCAGATGGAGCCTGGCTAGAGTGTGGTCAAGGAGAGATCTTTGTCAGCAAGCCCTTGTGCTGTGTGAGCAAACTCGCAACCCTTCCAGGAACCAGGACAGGTTAGACCAGTACATGTGCATACGAATTCTTGGACTATCTAAAGGTAAATTTTTAGATAGGCATGGTAGCGCATACCTGAAATCCTAGTACTTGAGAGGCTGAGACAGGAAGATGGCAGGTTCAAGGCCAGCCTCAGCAACTTAGCGAGACTCTCAGCAACCTAGTGAGACCCTATTTCGAAACAAAAATGAAAAGAGCTGGAGGTGTAGCTGGGAGGTGGAATGCCTCTGCGTTCAATTCCCAGTACCACCAAAAAAAAAAAAAAATATATATATATATATATATGTATATATATATATATTAAAGGTAAATTTTTTATTTGTCCAAGGCAAGTCTGACTTTGTGGTTTGTGGACTGTACCCACTGCTGCCTCGTGGTGCTAGCTCTCTGGAGTCTACCTTGCTCTTCGCAGGCAGAGTAAGTGAACAATATTCTTTGAAATTTGAGGGTAACTTTTCCCCCACCTAACAAAGGTTGAAGAGGAGGAAGTACTCAGAAACCACCACTGTTCATCAGCCTGAGAGATGCGCTCTTCTTCCCCGACCCCCGCTTACCCTCTATTTGTGATATGGAAGAAATTTCTGGGCTGGATGGGAAGTAGAAACTGATGATTTCTAAGAAGCCTTAAGTCTCCATTTCTCTTTCTAATACGAAACAGAGGGACTCCCCACGGTGAATAGGATGAGAAAACAGAACGCATTCCCAGCTGCAGAGGGCAGATTTGCCGTCTGCTTTGAAGTACATCCTCAGCAAATCAGCCTCATTCATACCCCGTATTTCTATGATTATTATAACTAATAATAAGATATTTGTTAAACATTTTACAGTCTTCAAAGCATTTCCGCATCATCTCATTTCATCATTTCATTCATATTAATAGAGAAATACAAAAACACATCCCGGAGCTAAATCTAATAATACATTATGTTTACATATATATAAAAGAGCATATTCATAGGCAATAAGACTTGAAGGAAATAAGGCAAAATACCCACAGTGGGGGAATTATGAATGATTCATTTTCTTTCCTGCTCTTTCCACTTCTTTGATAATGTAGCTTTGTTTAATTTATTCGCCCAGCGAATGTTTTTTTGGAACACCTACTATGAGTGTATCGAAACCAACTCAGTCTCTGCCCTCACGGAACCTCCGGATTCGTGTTTTCTTTAACAAAGGGGAAAAATAACGTCAAGGCGCGTGTCATTTGAAGATTAACTCCCATTTGCGTGCTCTGGTCCTGCCACGTACAAACCTACCCAGCCGACCCTGGAGCTCAAACAATGCATTTCATTTCCCCCACATTTTGACATTTTTAAAATCTAGGTTTTACAATCAGATCTTACAATGACAATGGACAGTGGTTTTCTTTCTTGGTGGTACATCCAATCGTGGTGCATCTCACAATCGATGGCTCATCAGGGAAATATGTCAGCCAGGGTGCTCTCAATCCAAGATTCTGCAGCCTCAGCTCCAAGCTCCAGGAAACCTTGCAAGAGGGCCAGGGTGACAGGGCAGTGGGGAGCAGAAAGCCTTGTCCTAGAAAGCTGGCGTGACTCGTGTTCAGAAAATCCACTCCACAATGAAAGCCCCAAAGAGAAAAGGAACTTAAAGGAACCACGCTGTGAATGGGAAAGTCCTTTTGCACGGTAAAAATCCTTCCACCCACACATAGTTACACATGCGCATGCACACACAGACACACACAGACACACACACACACACACACACACACACACACACATACACACACACTTCTTTGGAATTGTTTTAAATTTTTATTTTGTAATCCAAAAGGAAAAAAAACATACTCTTGGGCTGTAAACCAGCCCAAAGATTGCTTTTTAAAATCTGTATTGGCAGCCAAGTGGGGTGGCACACGCCTGTAATCCTAGTACCTGAGAGGCTGAGCCAGGAGGATCGCAGGTCTGAGGTCAGGCTCAGCAACTTAGCAAGACCCTCAGCAGCTTAGTGAGACCCTGTTTCAAAATGAAATTTAAAAATAAAATAAAAAGGCTGGGGGACAGGGGTGTAGCTCAGGGTTCAATCCCCAGTACCACATAAAAACAAACAAACAAACTAACCTGCATTTGTCTTAAATCCACATAAGTCAAGGTGCATCCCTGCCTTCCTAGACCACCTGAAAAATGCTTCCCGGGCAAGCTCAGTTGCTATGGAAGCCCCAACACAGTCCCAGAGCCTCCACACCAGAAACAGGCAGTGGGGTGACATACTGGAAACAGAAGCCTGGAGGGGTAGAAGAATAGCATGTGAGCGTATACTACCTACCAGGCACAGTGCTGCGGAGACCCCTGACATGCACTATCTCATTTAATGCCCCTCCACACTCCACAGGGGAGGTATTATCTCCACTTTGCAGATGACAAAACTGCATGGTTAAGTAACTTGCTCAAGGTCGCATAGCTAGGGAGGTGGCAGGGCTGGGCTCCTAGCCAAATCTATCAGGTTCCCAGGCCCATGTTCTTTCTGCTCCACTACACTGCATGGTTGTAACTCCCACAAACCCTCCGGGGAGAGTGCACTGGGAGCTAATCCAGGGAGGGGATGGCCAGTGGGCATTTTCTTTTCTTACCCTAAATTCAAAGAAACAAGGCTGCCCCGTGCTGCAGAGAACAAACCAGGCTGCAAGCCCAGAGGCACCATGGGAGTTTGGACAGGTCACCCCCCCTCCCCAGGCCTCAGTTTCCCCAATTATAGAATGACAGGATTCTGTTAGATGACCTTGGAAGGCCTCCGGCATTCATGGCCTGGGGGTCCCTGCCTGTGTCCACCCAGGAATCATCCAGAAGTTGGCCAACAGCAGTGTTGCACCCCCTCTCTGCTCTGCCAGTTGGCATGGGATACTATTAAGGTAAATGGCAACATGGATGTGAGATAAACCCCTCCCCAGCTCTGAGAGGAAGAGCCGGGGTCCCTGCTAGTGAGGAGTGGGGAAGAGGTAGAGAGAGAGCAGACCTAAAACTCTAAGGCTCCGGCCACCCTCCTTCGCCATGTCCCTTCCTCAGCCTGCATCATGGTTGCATCTCTACCCGACATAAAACCCTTACATTCCAGGGCTGCCTGTAACTTGCACAAATCCAAATCCCTTAGAATGGTTCCCAGGGCCCTGTTCACCTCTACAGCCTCATCATCTACCCGTGGTTAACCAGTATATGGACCCCACATTCCTGTGATGGATTACCACCCACTAAAGCCTCCAGGCTCTTCCATGCCTGCACCCGCTGTTCCCTCTGCCCATAGCTCCTCCCTTGGTTCATCCACCTAACATAGTCCCATTCATACCATCAGATGCTGCCCAAAGACCACGGCCTCTAAGAAGAGGGCAAGGATGTGTCTTTTGCATTCTATACCCCCAGAGCCTTGCTAATAAATGAACTCAATAGGGGTACATTGTTGAAGTAATAAATGGACAGACACCTGCTGCACCCCAATGCTCTCCCTGCCTCCACAATGTCACGCAAACTCTCATTAAAATCTTCCCCAAGAGCCCTCCTTCTCCCTGAGGCTATTAAGCTAGGCTATGATGGTCAATGATAGCCTTAACATTTCTAGCTGCAAACTTAGAGACCCTGATCAAATCAAATGCTCATGAAAGGGACAGAGCTGCAGAAATGGATCTGGAAGCCATCTGTGTAGATGAGAATCAGAGACAGAACCCTGAAATGTGGGAAGAACTAAATGAATGATTGCAGAAAGGCGAAAGGGCAAAGCTGGGGTGCTCACGTGGCAAGACTACCGCACCAAACTGTCTTCAACATTGACATCAGCAGTCTGACTCCTTGGCCCTAACTTACGATGGTTGCTAATGCTGGTGGGACTGCCAGTCATGATTTGGTGTTAGAAGTCTTTCATCTTCTCCTACTCCCTCCTCGTAGCCTGGTGGTGATTCCTGTTTTCTACATGTTTATCCGTGTATTCATCAACTATTTATTCAACCGCCTTGCTTATACTTCTTCGTGGGCCTGGGAACACATCTGGATTCTAGATGGTTGGTTTCATTGTTCAGGAAATTCCCTGGAAAAATGAGCCCTGGGTTCATATTTGATGGCCTCAGAAATGCCTTGAGGATGCCGGGCGTGGTGGTGCCCGCTTGTAATCCCAGTACTTTGGGAGGCGGAGACCGGAGGATCCGGGTTCGCGGCCAGCCTCAGCTCGCTCTCTCTCTCTCTCTCTCTCTCTCTCTCTACTTAGTGAGGCCCTCCGCAACTTCGTGAGACCCGGTTTCAAAATAAAGTAAAAAAAAATAGGGCTGGGGGTGTAGCGCGGAGGTAGAACACCCCTGGGTTCAATCCCTGGTACCGCAAAAAAAAAATAAAAGAAAGAAATGCCTTGAGGAGCCAAGGTTTGGAAGTTCCTGCTCAGAGGCATGTCATTCTCACAAACAATCCTTTCCGCTGTCAGCCTGGAACCATCAAGAATGAGAAATGCTCCCATTCTACAGCCTGGACCTTAAATGATGGTCACTCATTTGGATGTCTCCAAAGCTCCTTGAAAAAGCCCATAGTCACACCACACACCCGCATCTAGCAGCTGTCCACCAACCTAGCTGAGGCTGTAAATAAGGGCTAATATAAATGCTTGGGTTCTACCAACCCCAGTTAGGTCTTGTCAGGATGCCTGGGACCAGCTGGCTCCTGCAGAAGCCTGACAACAAGAAATAGTATCTCCCACCCCACCCCCAAATAAAAAGGCCCAGCTGTTAGGTGGGGTGCCTACTGTCTGCCTGTGACAGCCTCTTGCAAGCTTCCAAATTCAACTTCCTAAGTGCCTTTCAAAACAGGAGACTCATTTGTCAGCTTGACAGCCAGTCCATGGTCCTTAATATCTGTTTCATGGTCCCCATTAGAAATGGAGATTGGCCCAGTTGTTGTTTATGTTTTCAAGGGAGAAGAGAAAATTTATTATACATGCCTTCAGTGACTTCCAAACTGCCAAAGCTGGGATCACATAAATATGGCAGCATCCAGTCCCACCCCATTGAAGCACTGGGGAAGTTCCAGAAGGCGAGACAGCCTGCTGCGTGGCCATTCCCGTCACATCCACAGGGTGCAGTACTTCCCACAAATAGACTGAAAACAAGAATCAATTAAGCATCTACTAGCTTAGCTACTTAATCACTTATTGTCACTCAGCCTCTAAAGTAGAATTATCTGCAGATCCCCAGTTGGTCTTACCAATAGTCAGGTTTTACCATATTTTCCCGAAACAATATGAGCTTGTTTTTCTCAAGGTAGAGTTTGGCAGGGGATAAGAAGGGATCTTAAAAGAATCACTGAGTGGCTAAGATGAGCACTTGTGCCCAGCTCCGTTGGAAGAACCTAAAAATGAGTCACATAAAACATGCCCAAGCCGGGCGTGGTGGCGCACACTTGTAATCCCAGTACTTGGGAGGCAGAGACTGGAGGATCCGGGTTCGCAGCCAGCCTCAGCTACTTAGTGAGGCCCTCTGCAACTTCGTGAGACCCTGTTTCAAAATAAAGGATAAAAAAAATAGGGCCGGGGGTGTAGCTCAGAGGTAGAATGCCCCTGGGTCCAATCCCTGGTACCGCAAAAAAAATATGCCCAAGTTGCCAGGTATGGTGGCGCAGACCTGTGATCTCAATACTTGGGAGACTGAGACAGGAGGATCATAGGTTCCAGGCTAGCCTCAGCAACTTCACAAGACCCTGTTTCAAAATGAAAAATAAAATAGGGTTGGGGTTGTAGCTCAGAGGTAGAAAGCCCCTGAGTGCAACTCCCAGTACTGCAGTTAATTAATTAATTAATTAATTATGCCCAAGTCATGGGAGATTAAAGTCATTCTTTCTACCTCCCCTCCCCTCTACCCCACAGCCTCTCCTCCCTTCCTTCCTAACAGACATTCCAGAGGCCTCTGCACTTGCCTGTGTGCATTTCTTTCCCTCCCTTTACTTGCCAGCCCACCTCCACCATGCCTCTGAAACCTTTCTTCATCAAGGTTGCCCACAAAAGCTTTGTCGATGAGGACCCTCCTCTTCCCTCTTCCTCCTCCTTGGTTCTCAGCAGCATGTAGACTGTTGCCCGTGTCCTCCCTGAGACACTCTTGACCCCTCTTATGTGGTCTCACGCTCACTTCTCAGTCCTCTCTGCCTTAGTCTCCTTTATAAGCAATCCTATGCCTGTCCACTCCAACATGTTGGGTACTCCAGGATTGCCGTTTTTGTCTTCCGCCCCATCTACCATCTCTTTAAAGGAGCTCACCCTTCTCCACAATTCCCAAGATTGCTACCTCCAGCCCAGACATCTTTGCTGAGCTCTAGAAATAATGATTGGGTGGTGTCATGTGGAACTGCTTCCCCTTAGAGTCTCATGGACATCTCAAACTCTCTTGGGGGTCCCAGGGACATCTCCCTTGGAATTCCAAGGACATCTCAAACTCTCTTAGAGTTTTGTGGATATCTGGTTTGAAGTCCCATTGACATTTTAAACTTTCTTAGAGTCCCAGGGACATCTCCCTTGGAGTCCCATGGGCATCTCAAACTCCCTTGGAATCCCAGGAATATCTCAAACTCTCTTGGAATCCCAAGGACATCTCAAATCAGCAGTCTCAGTTAAGCTCATCTTCTTCCTTAGTCTCCACATCCACACCCCCAAATGGCTGCTCCCTCTAGATTCCGCAGCATGTGGGACCTCACGCCTCCTTCTCTTCATCTGTAAAATAGGGATAGTGATGGTTCTTACCCCGGAAGGTAACTAGAGGGGTGAGTTCATACATGTAATGCCCATAGAACAGTTCTTAGCATACAGTAAGTGCCCAATGAATGCTAGCTATAATTATCCCCCACCCGAAGCGCTACTTCTATTCAGTTCTTCATGATTCCTCACCTGGGTAACAACAGCAGCTGTCTTACTGGTCTCCCTCCTGCCCATCCTGAACCTCTCTGATCCATTCTCTGCATCAATGTGATCTTTCTAAAGTACAGCTCAAGCTGGGCGTGGTGGCACACACCTGTAATCCCAGTACTTTGGGAGGCTGAAACAGGGAGGTTGCAGGTTCAAAGCCAGTCTCAACAATTTAGTGAGGTTCTTGGCACTTAGCAAGATCCTGTTTCCAGATAAAAAATAAAAAGGACTAGGGATGTAGCTCAGAGGTAGAATATCCCTGGGTTTAATCCCCAGCACCACAAAATAAGTAAAGACAGACAGACAGGAAGGAGGCAGGGAAGCAGGGAGGGATGGAGGGATGGAGGAAGGGAGGAAGGGAGGGAGAGAGGGAGGGAGGGAGGGAGGGAGAGAGGGAGGAAGGGAGGGACGGAGGGAGGGAGGGACAGCTCAGAGCATCTCCCTCCCTCATTAGCAGGATGAAGTCCAGGAATCTCCTCACAGACCTTCCTGGATCAGCCCCTGCCTCCCTGTCTCTACTCCCCCCCGCCTCCCACATGACAGACGAGCCACATCACACCGCCTTGCTCCTGAGCACCACATGCACGCTCTTCTCTTCCTTTGCCAGCAACACCCTTCCCACCCTTTCTTCACCTAAGTCATGTGTGTCTCTCCTGCACGATTCAGCCCAAATATGCCTCCTCCAGAAAGCCATCCTAGAGTATTCTGTGTGGATCTCTACCATCCAATGTACACATTAGACTCATCTGTTTATTTAGTTATCACCCCTACCAGATTGGGAACTCCTTTGGGATATGACTCTATCGTATTTCTGTTATTTATGTCTCAGCCTTTTACATGGTACCTTACATAAAGAAGATGATTTGCCGGGCGTGGTGGCGCACGCTTGTAATCCCAGTACTTTGGGAGGCAGAGACCAGAGGATCCGGGTTCGCGGCCAGCCTCAGCTCGCTCTCTCTCTCTCTCCCTGTCTCTCTCTCTCTCTCTCTCTCTCTCTCTCCTCTCTCTCTCTCTCTCTCTACTTAGTGAGGCCCTCTGCAACTTCGTGAGACCCGATTTCAAAGTAAAGTATAAAAAATAGGGCCGGGGGCATAGCGCGGAGGTAGAACACCCCTGTGTTCAATCCCCAGTACTGAAAAAAAAATAAAAAAGAAGATGATTGATAATTGTATTGAGTGGAATGAATAAATAAATGAATGCATGAGAGACAGAACATTATCATGAAACACCCACTAGATACCCATTAATGTCTTCCCCGACCCATACAATGCAATCTAAATTCCACATCCTGGCTTGGCTATCCTAATGCTCTGTCCCATTGCTCTCGAGCCCACACACCCCTCTGACCCACACGCTGCCCACACACAAGTCTCGAGCCTTCTTCCAGCCCTACTCCTTGATCATCCCATGCCTATTTACTTACTGACATCTCCCATGTGCCAGACACCGTGTTAGAGAGCACAGCAATGAACGAGACTGGCCTGGTTCTTCTCAGATCCTACAGCCCATCAGGAGAGGCAGCCAACCAATCAATCAGTCATTAATTGTGGAATTAAGAACTGCATCTGTCTATGTGATATGCCCCCACTATACTGTAAACTTAAGGGAAAATATTAGTTCATAGCATTCTGAGATGGAAGGGTGGGTGGATAGAATATTATAGAGTGATCTCTGAGGGCTAGCTTCAATAATTTACAGTCCATTTAAGTTCTCCTTAACCTTCAGATAAGATTTAAACAGTCTTTAGCACTAAGAACTAAAAACGGAAGAGGGAGGAAAGGTCCTTTTATTGAATACATGGGCACTAACTGACATGGCAGCCCCAGCCTGGGTCCAAAGTCTAGCCCTTGGGTGGTGCCCGCCCTGGCTGGCATCCATCTGGGCAGAGCCTATGCTCCTGCACCCTCTGTATTGGCTCCTATATCAAAATGTGGTTGTTTATCTCTGAATGGCTTCTTTCTTCCTTGGACCCAGGCAGAGGAAAGGAGGCCTAATGTCTATTGATTTGCCTACTTTATCTTACTCAGGAGACAAGTTAATAAATCAGAATATTCCTTGGATGGGTCCTGCTACCCGGTACCATGTTATCTTTTGATTCATGAGCAGTTCTCTGTCTGAACTCGGAGCAGTGTGGCCTTGGCTTCTGACTTTTCTTATAAGGGGAAAGAAAATCTGTAAAGGACACTTCTCATACAGAGGCTAAAAGCTGTTTCGTCTGTCTCTTGCCGACTGGGAAGGTTAAATAATCACAAACAAATCTTTCAGAGGTATCAACCATAATGAATGAAAGACTAAAAACAGTCCTGTTGGCTGTCACTCCCTTGGCAAGGGCACGGGAAGAGGGTACCTGAGAAAGACATCTCTTTCCTGTCCCCTCCCCTCCTCCTTCACATTTGAAAACAACTGTTTCCCAGACATCAGGGCCGGAGAAGTCTCTCCATTTGTTTATGTTGTGACAAACAGGCTGGGCAGCACCAGTAATCATTCTCTGTGGGCTAGTAAATCTTAGTGCTTATCTGTTAGAGTGGTCTATCCCCAAAGCACCTCTGGTCTCTCACCTACTGAGATTCCCTCTCTTCTCTTCTCTTGTCTTGTCATCCCTTCCCTTCCCTTCCCTTCCCTTCTCTTCTCTTCTCTCCCCCCATCCCTTTACTTCTTGTTCTTGTTGTTTGCATTTAAAACATTTTAACAGAAGCCAACTGGCTCTTTTTTTGTACTAGACATTGAACCTAGGGGTATTCTCCTTCTGAGCTACACCCCCAGCCCTTTTTTTTTTTTTACTTTGAAATAGGGTCTCACTAAGTTGCTGAGGATGGCCTCGAACCTACAGTCTCCTCCTGACTCAGACTCCCAAGTCCTGAGATTACAGACGTGCACCACCACATCCAGCCCAGCTGGCTATGAATATAATTGTACCTAATAATACAAGTGATTTGCATGTCTTGCTCCAGCCAACAAGAGAATGTCCTTTGAAGGCAAGGGCTCTGTAGCAACTAATAGGAGCCTCACACTGTAAACTAGAATAGGTGGATGAATGAATGAATGAATGAATGGTCAACCTAATCATTATTGGCTAACTAAATGCTCAAAACCCTGCAGCAGATCCTCTTGTGGAAGGAAAAATCATTATGAAATAAGGGTCATCACTACCCAGGTTATCTGCCATATGTTTTGAGATAGCACTGAGTCCTAAAAGTGTGCCTTTGACACATTTGGGTGACAAAGGGCAGAAAGGTGGTGCTGGGCCAAGGTCTGCAGGAGAGCCAAAGGGACCACCAAGGGGCAAGCAGACAGGGAGCTGGACCCCAACAAAGAAGCCACGGGTCTCTGGAAAGAGTAGATGAGATCACTGTTGAGGGGAATGTAAGCCGGTAGCACTGTTGAGCTAAGGGATGGGTGGGGATTTGACTTGACGAGATCCATTAAAATTTAAAAAAACAGGTATTCCCTCAACCTAGTAATTTCACTTCTTAGAATCTGCCCCCCAAGACATAAATGCACATATACACCAAGAAGTGCAGATAGAAATCTCTTCTGCAGCACTGTTTGTATGAGCAAAAATATACAAATAACTTACATGTTCATCAGTTAGATGATTAAATTAAAGAGAGAAGATGCATATTCATTCCCCCCAAACTTCGACAACAATTAAACCAGGCAAGGAAGATTTGCAGGTCCTTGGGGGAAAATTTCCAAGATATAGTGGTAGATGAAAAAAGCAAACTCCAGAACAATCCATATCATGTGTTCCCATCTGTATTAAAAGTACCCCCACTAGCCGGGCGTGGTGGCACATGCTTGTAATCCGAGTACTTGGGAGGCTGAGACAGGAGAATCACAGGTTTGCAACCAAACTCGGCTACTTAGCAAGGCCCTCCGCAACTTAGTGAGACCCTGTTTCAAATAAAGAATAAAAACTAAGGCTGGGGGTGTAGCTCAGAGGTAGAATGCCCCTGGGTTCAATCCCCAGTACCGCAAAAAAGTACCCCCACACTGAGCTGTATTTTGTAAATGTACGTGCATGCATATTAGCACCCAGAAAAGTTCCAGAGAGGTTCATGGCATTCTGAGAGCCACTCAGAAGAAGGGAACAGAATTTTGAGTGTACAGAAAGATTTTTAACTTTTTCTGGACCCTTGAAATATTTACAGCAAGAATGCTTTTGTGTAGTCCTGCATTAATTGTGTAGTTTTTTAAGAATGTGCATAATGCAGCAAATATGTTTTATTGTTTGGACCTGACAGCTACTACACAGGTTCACGTAAGAAAGGAGGAGGGGCAGCCAGCTCCCTGCAGCCAGAGCTAGTCTCCCCTTCCCTCACACTGGTCCTGCAATACCTTCCCCAGGCAGTTAGCCTCCACCGCCACGCCCTACTTCTACTCCCAGCGCCAGGGAGAGTCCTGTGGTTCCAAAGCTTCCCTGAAGCAGCCTTTGTAAAGACAATTGTTTTTGAAGTTGCATCCTTCCCACCCCTAGGTCTAGGGTGGGAGAACACACTTCCCAAAGGTCACTGATGAGTCAGTGGGTTCCAGAGGCACCCGTCACCATGCCTGCCCTCCCCCCACATGTGGCGGTTCTAGCTCAGTGGTTGGAAGGAATTCAGTTAGATTAGATTGGATTGATCGGCCCATTTGATGGACAGCTGTCTATAACCCTTCCATAATTCCTAAAATCACACACTCCCCTCTCCCCTCCTCGATGCCCCCAGTTTCTGGGCTGCATCACAGGGGCATCACTCTTGGGCTTAGTAGTCACATCTGCCTGCCCACTGTCAAGACAACAGGTGTAGCACTTCCAGGTCTTTACTTGTTATGTGTCTGTCTCTGAGACTGAGACTTACTCCTGTCCACGCCCAGCACCTATCTGTGTGCTGAGTCCGTACTCTGTCAGGGCGCATTGAATTGAATTGAATTGAATTGAATTGAATTGAATTGAATTGAACTGAACTGAATTGAACTGAATGGAACTGAACTGAACCAAAGTGGATGCCCCCGCCCCAGTCTCCACCAGAGGCTGAAGATGTTTCTTGTGCTTGCCTGTGGCTCATGAAGGAGAGGAACACGGGCTGCGCCACTTTCAGATCCGCACTGGGAGGAGGACCGCAGGGCCTCACCACCTCTCAGAGGAGGCGCAGCGGTGGATGGGACATGGCTGTGAAGAAGACTTGAGGGTCATTACGATGACGTCAAGGACCATTTTGATTCCTTGAAAGTCTTTTCCGCAGAGTCCAGAAGCTTTCCAGATGTGTCACACCCATTACCCCAGGGGTGCCTCCCGAATCCAATCAGATAGAAACAACCGGAAGCCACTTTACAGAAAATAAAACTGGAGCACAGAGAGGTTAAGAAACTTGCCCGAGGACACATAGCTAGAAAGAAGCACCGAAGGTATCATGACCAATCTCAGTAACATGTATGGGGAAGGGGGAAGGGAGAGTACCAAGTGATGTGTGCATATATTTATGTATCACTTTGAATCTCACCCTGATGTATAGCTACAATGCACCAAAAGTATAAAAAGGAAAGTGGTAGAGCCTGGGATTGGGATAAGCTTAACAGCAAGTTTAAGAGCAAGACCAGCCGGGCGTGGTGGCGCATGCTTGTAATCCCAGTACTTGGGAGGCGGAGACTGGAGGATCCGGGTTCGCGGCCAGCCTCAGCTACTTAGTGAGGCCCTCCGCAACTTAGTGAGACCCTGTTTCAAAATAAAGAATTAAGCCAGGCATGGTGGTGCACGCTTGTAATCCCAGTACTTTGGGAGGCCGAGTCCAGAGGATCCAGGTTCGCGGCCAGCCTCAGCTCTCTCTCTCTCTCTCTCTCTCTCTCTCTCCCTCCCTCTCCCTCTCCCTCTCTCCCCCTGTCTCTCTCTCTCTCTCTCTCTCTCTACCTAGTGAGGCCCTCCGCAACTTCGTGAGACCCAGTTTCAAAATAAAGCATAAAAAAATAGGGCCGGGGGTGTAGCGCGGAGGTAGAACGCCCCTGCATTCAATCCCCGGTACCGCAAAAAAAAAAAAAAAGAATTAAAAAAAAATGTGGCTGGGGTATAGCTCAGTGGTAGAAAGTCCCTGGGTTCAATCCCCAGTACCCCCCCCCCAAACAAAGAGCTAGACCATTGGGAAATACTGCCTTTGAACACCCAGGGGTATTCTGCTTTCATTATGGCCCGGAGAACAGGGCAGGCTCTGGGGAACTCAGAAGCAGTGGGACCCAGACATGGATCGAGGCCTTTCAAGGGCTGGTGCTATGAAGAACCCCGAGTGCAATGGAAGGAAGGTCAGCTCAGCCAATGGAAATTGCCGGAATGTCTGGGGAAAGGGGAGGGGCCCATGCAGTAGTGGTAACAGCCAAGGCACAGGGCCACCAAAAAGGATGAGGAGACAGCATGTGCGGGGCGGGGCCAGCGCGGATTCGAAAAAGACCAGCAGCAACTACTGGGGCCAGTGGGCCCTGCTTTTGTGTTTCCGTGAAGAACTTAATATATAACTACTGTAGAAAACTGGGGAAGGAAAACGGAATAATAGGAAAAAGTATCATAGCATCCTCGTTTAGAGAAAAGGAAGGATTATGGTTTGGGTATCTTTCTGTGCAGTTTCCTCTCCATGCACTTTAGGGTTTGTTTTTGCCTTAGTTAGGGCTCCGGAGGACACAAGGAGCAGAGAGCCTCGGAGGCTCACCCAGCGAAGGGCGATAGTGAGGAAAGCCGCAGAGGAGCATTAGAAGCGAAGGCTGCACACGCCAGCACTGAAACTGAACGCCAAGGGCTGCCCCTCTCCTTTCTCTTCTTGCTCTGTGTGCCTCTCTCTCTCTCTTCCCTTCCCCTCTCCTCTCCTCTCCTCTTCTCTCCTCTCTTCTCTCTCTCTCTCTCTCTCTCTCTCTCTCTCTCTCTCTCTCCCTCTCTCTCTCCTCTCTCTCTCTCTCTCCTCTCTCCTCTCTCTCTCTCTCTTTCCCTCTCCTCTCTCTCCTCTCTCTCCTCTCTCCTCTCCTCTTCTCTCTCTCTCCTCTCTCCTCTCCTCTTCTCTCTCTCTCCTCTCTCCTCTCCTCTTCTCTCTCTCTCCTCTCTCCTCTCCTCTTCTCTCTCTCTCCTCTCTCCTCTCCTCTTCTCTCTTTCCTCTCCTCTCTCCTCTCCTCTTCTCTCTCTCTTTCTCTCTCTCTTCCCTCTCTCCTCTCTCTCCTCTCTCTCTCCTCTCTCTCCTCTCCTCTCTCTCCCTCCCTC
>PVJS01049332.1:0-14699 GCA_004027185.1 Glis glis | reverse complement strand
GTGTGTGTGTGTGTGTGTGTGTGTGTGTGTGTGTGTGTGTGTTCAATACTCACTCATAAGGTGACACATAGAGACCTGAGTCGGGCATGGTAGCGCACGCTTGTAATCCCAGTACTTGGGAGGCTGAGACCGGAGGATCGCAGGTTCAAGGCCAGCCTCAGCTACTTAGTGAGGCCCTCTGCAACTTAGTGAGACCCTGTTTCAAAATAAAGAATAAAAAATAGGGCTGGGTGTGTAGCTCTGAGGTAGAATGCCCCTGGGTTCAATCCCCAGTACCACAAGAAAAAAAAAAAAAAGTACAGACCTGAGGGAAAAAAGGGATTGAGTCTTGGGAGAAATGTTCCAGGCAGAGGGATTCCTTCCTTCCTTCCTTCCTTCCTTCCTTCCTTCCTTCCTTCTTACTGGGGATTGAACCCTTGGAACTACACCCCCAGCCCTTTTTATTTTTTATTTTGAAGCAATGCTGAGAGTCTCACTATTGCTGAGGCTGTCCTTGAACGTGTGATCCTCCTGTCTCAACCTCCCACGTACTGGGATACAGGCCTGCGCCACCATGTCCGGCTCAGAGGGAATATTTCAAAGAGAAGGAACACAGGCACAGAATGACTTCCTGACAGTTCCCCTGAAGAAATGAAGAGGGGAGCCAGGGCAGTTCTGTGGGGCCCAGCTGCCTCTTCCTCCCTCCTGAGAGCTCCAGTCTACACTAGAGCAGAATGGCTGGACGGCCCTCCAGGGTGGAGTGGGGCCGTGACAGCTGCAGAGGAGCATGACTCAGGCCTCCTTTCTAGAAGGAAGCTGCTTCTAGGAGTGCTGGCATCCACAGCACCCCTGGACTGGCCCAGGCATCTGAGGCGCAGCACTTCCCCCCAGGCAGCCCTCACCCAGTGGTGACCGCCGCCCAGGCACCAGGCCCCCGTCACTGCTGGCCACAGCCGTCCCGCAGCCCAACCCTATCGGCCTTCCTTCCCCTTTCCTCTCAGAAGCGGCAGACCTGCGTCTGGTTTAGAGACTTCCTGCCTCTCCAGCTCCTTTCCCTTTGGCCTCACAGGTATCAACCCTCGGTGCACGCCACACTGGAGTCCTGGGGCAGCAGCCTTGAGAGGGGCGCTGGCACTCAGTCCCACTCCTGGAAGTCAAGCCCTGGGAATCGGGCCCTCCAACTCGCCAAGAGGCTGCAGGTGAGAAGTGGCTTCTAGGGACTCCTGGCATCTTTTCATCCTAGCACCATGTCCTGAAAACGGTAGACATTCAATAAATATGTTTGGAATAAGCCGGGCGTGGTGGCGCACGCTTGTAATCCCAGTACTTGGGAGGCTGAGACCAGAGGATCAGGGTTCATGGCCAGCCTCAGCTACTTAGTGAGACCCTCTGCAACTTAGTGACACCCTGTTTCAAAATAAAGAATAAAAATGGGGCTGGGGGTGTAGCTTGGAAGTAGAATGCCCTTGGGTTCAATCCTTAGTACGCAAAAAAAAAAAAAAAATGTTTGGAATAAATGAATCCTCCCATTCATGTACACCTCCAAAGACAATGAGTCTGAAATTTATACTCTAAACATAGATGACTATAACTACAGTATAAATACTTAGGACAATTACTGAATCAAAGGGCTTATGCTTTTCTTTTTACTTTTTAATATACTTTTGTTGGTACATTGTAGTCTCACATCATAACGAAGTTCAGAGTGATAGCACTTGGTGAGCTTCCCTCTGGTTCCCGCCCCACTCCCTTCCCTTCCCCATAGCACATGGTACATGATATTGAGATTGGCACTGATAATTTCATATATGTACATAATGTCAATGGAAGTATTTACTTCATTAATTCCCCACCACCACCCTCCCCTAGGACTCCTCCATTGCTCCACTGAGATTTCTCCTCCTCTATCTGAAGTCCCTCTTGCATCCTGATTACTCCTTAGCTTCCACATAGGAGAGAAAACATATGACCCTTTGCTTTCTGTGACTGGCTAATCTCACTTAACAAATGTTCTCTGGGTCCATCCATTTTCCTACAGATGATGTAATTTTGTTCTTCTTTATTGCTGAGTAGAATTCCATTGTGATATGTATATCCCATAACTTTGTAATCCATTCATCTGTTGATGGACACCTAGGCTGGTTCCATGATTTGGCTATTGTGAGTTGTGCTGCTATAAACATGGTTATGCATGGATCACTATAATATTCTGATTTCAATTCCTTTGGAAAGATACCCAGGAATGGTATAGCTGGAGGCTTATGCTTTTTTGTTGTTGTTGGTGATGGTACTGGAGATCGAACCCAGGGGCACACTAACATTCAGCCATGTCTCTAGCCCTTTTTTTATGTTTTACTTTGAAACAAAGTCTCAGTAAGTTGCTGAGAGCTTTGCTAAGTTGCTGAGGCTGGCCTGGAACCTGCGATCCTCTTATCTCAGTCTCCCAAGTCTTCTTTTTTTCTTTTGGTAAGTGTGTGTTCTAATTCTGGAGAATTCCCTCCTCCCCCTTACATGTTTCAGGTAAGCTCTAACCCTGGTATCAGGAATGGGGACTGTGAATTTCCCTAAATCAATATACCCATTTCTTTTGGCCCCTGCAGTGGGGATTTGTACGTAATCGGTCAGGACCGGTAAGTCTTTGGCCAGTGATGCGGGGAGAAATGCAGGTGCTCTTTTTGAGTTGGCCTGAACCCGGGAGAATGTACAGCTGGGGTGCTGGAGCCAACTTGCTCTTCTGATTGCAGAAGCCTGTCTAAAACGGTGCTCACAGGGCAGGAGCAGAGCCAAGAGGAGAACAGGAAGAAAACATGTCCTGGTGTCACCTTTTTTTGTTTGTTTTTCTTTCCTTTTATCCTCTGAATCAGGCCATTCTTGAAGCCAGAATTATCCCCAAGAACTTTCAGTTTTATGATACAACAAATTCCATTAATGCTTCAACTAGAATATGTTGAATTTTCTTTCTCTTTCAACTGAAAGGGGCTTACTTGATATAACACTTCTTTCTCAATTCAATTCGACCAGGGTTAAAAATCAATTAGGACTCAACAATAAAAAGACAAATAACCCAATTAAAAATGGGCAAAGGATTTAAGCAGACATTTATCCAAAGAAGATGTACAGATGGTCAGTAAACTCTCCGTATCATTTATCACTAGGAAAATACAAATCAAAACCACCATGAGTTATGATTTCACCCCACCTCCAGGATGGCTACAATAAAAAATATAGACAATAACAAGTATTGGCAAGGATACAGAGAAACTGAAATCCTGTACATTGCTAGTGGGGATGTAAAATCATAAGTTGCTTTGGGAAACAATCTGGTAGTTCTTTGAACAAGCAAATATAGAGTTACCATGTACCAGCAATTCTACTATATAAATACCCAAGAAAAATGAGAATAGATGTCCATAAAAAGTCTTATACAAGAGTGCTCATAGCAGTTCTATTCATAATAGCTGAAAATGAAAAAAAAATTCAAATGTTCATCAATAAGAGATGATAAATACATTGTGATATATTCACACAAAGGAATGATACTCAAGGATAAAAGGAATGAACTACTGATACATGTAAAAATATGGATGAATAGCCAGGCATGGTGGCACACGCTTGTAATCCCAATATTTGGGAGGCTGAGACAGGAGGATCGCAGGTTAGAGGATAGCCTTAGCAAGTAGTGAGACTCTCATCAACTTACCGAGACCCTGTTCCAAAAAAAAAATTTATGGCTGGGGTGTAGCTCAGAGGTAGAATGCCCCTGAGTTCAATCCCCGGTGCCCGCCCCCACACATTCTACAGATGAATGTAGAAACGTGCTGAGTGCAAGAAACCAGACATGAAGAGATATATATGATATATATTTATTATGTATGTGCCATAAATAATGTATATGGTATGACTCCATATGTGAAAGCTAAGAGCAGGCAAACTATTCTATGGTGATAGAAATTAAGGAGTAGTTGCCTTGGTGTGAAGGAAGGTGTGTAACTAAAAAGGGTCAAGAGGAAAGCCAGGCGTGGTGGCGCATGCTTGTAATCCCAGTACTTTGGGAGGCGGAGACCGGAGGATCCGGGTTCGCAGCCAGCCTCAGCTCTCTCTCTGTCTCTGTCTCTCTCTCTCTCTGTCTCTCTCTCTCTCTCTCTCTCCTTAGTGAGGCCCTCCGCAACTTCGTGAAACCCGGTTTCAAAATAAAGTATAAAAAATAGGGCCGGGGGCGTAGCACGGAGGTAGAACGCCCCTGCGTTCAATCCCCGGTACCGCAAAAATAAAATAAAATAAAATAAAATAAAATAAAATAAAATAAAATGGGTCAAGAGGATAAGGGAACTTTCTGGAACTTTAGGTGGTAGTTACATGAGTATGTATTATTGTCAAAACTTATAAACCGCTGGGCATGGTGGCACATGCTTGTAATCTCAGTACTTGGGAGGCAGAGACCGGAGGATCCGGGTTCGTGGCCAGCCTCAGCTACTTAGTGAGGCCCTCCGCAACGTCATGAGACCTGGTTTCAAAGTAAAGGATAAAAAATAGGGCTGGGGGTGTAGCTCAGAGGTAGAACACCCCTGGGTTCAATCCCCGGTACCGCAAAAAAAAAATTTAAAAAATAAAAAATAAAAATAGAAAAACTTATAAAACTGAACCATAAGTTCAGTGCACTTCAATTTAAAATTAATGAATATTATGTTTTCAATACTTATTGTATTCTTCTGATGAGAAGGAAAAAAGCACCCACAGGATTTATATGATCTTAGTTGTGAAAATCTCTCCTATCCAAAAATGTCTTTCTCTACCAACTTAAGAATGGATTGGATTTTCTCCCAATCAATTTTTCCTTTGACATAAAGCATTGAAAGCCCTAAATAAAATGCTATATGAATTTTCCTCCACTGAATATTTTAGCACTGCACTGATACATGAAACTAGTTCTCCTTCTTAGCAAGGTACCTCAGCCTATTATTGACTAAAGTGATCAAGTTACCCAAGGCTCTGTCCACCTTATATTGGAGTACATTTATAAGTTGTTGATTTCCAACCTCCACTCCTTCCTTCTTTCCTTCCTTCCTTTGTGTGTGTGTTAATTAATTAATTAATTAATTTGTGGTACTGGGGGTTGAACCCAGGGGCATTCTACCTCTGAGCTACATCCCCAGCCCTATTTTTATTCTTTTTTTTTTTTTGCAGTACTGGGGATTGAACCCAGGGACATTCTACCTCTGAGCTACACCCCCAGCCTTATTTTTTTATTCTTTATTTTGAAACAGGGCCTTACCAAGTAGCTGAGCCTAGCTGCAAACACAGATCCTCTGGTCTCAGCCTCCCAAGTACTGGGATTACAAGTGCGCCACCACTCCTGACCCTATTTTTATTCTTTATTTTGAAACAGGGTCTCACTAAGTTGTGGAGGGCCTCACTAAGTAGCTGAGGCTGACTGCAAACATGTGATCCTCCTGTCTCAGCCTCCCAAGTACTGGGATTACAAGCGTGCACCACCACACCCAGTTTATTTATTTATTTATTTATTTATTTATTGTGTATCTGTGTGTTACTGGGGATTGAACTTAGGGGCATTCTACTCTTGAGCTACACTCCCATCCCTTTTTAATTTTTTTCCTTTGAAACAGGGTCTCACCAGGTTGCTGAGAGCTTTGCTAAGTTGCGGAGGCTGGCCTCCAGAGTAGCTGGGATCATAGGCGTGTGCTCTCACACCTGGCTCCACATCTTTCTTATAAACTTTTTGTGACTAAGTTCTTCATTCCATTGAACTTAGCTCAGTGAGAGAGCAGGTGACTTCAATCTTAAAGTAAAAAAAAAAAAACTTGAAAGCAATAAAACAATGATTGCTATCTTCAAATTTCTAACAAGGTTGAAGAGCCACTCACTAACCCTGACAAACTAAATTTCCACTTCGGCTGACTCCTCATTCTTCAATTCTTTCCCTACTTCATCCCACCTCCCAGTCTTAGGCTTCATTACTTACCACTCACCGATTAATCTAATGGGCCCCAGAAAGGCTAGGAAAGTCCTAAAATGCAGTGTCACAAACTTCCCCAGCATGATTCCTGAAATCCCTCCGAGTGCGCTAGAATATCCATTTCGATGGTGTTTATGGACTAGAAAGAGCCCTTAATTGCTTCACTAGTATGGACTTCTTGTGACCCAAAATAAAAGCAACGGTGAGCACCTTTGGGGGAAATGGACAGGAAATGTTACAAAAGAAAAGATGGGATTATTTCCCAATACCAAGGAAATTTATTAGCAAACACATTAAAATGCACTGCGGCAGTCATCACACTGATGAATTGTTTTGGAAAAGGCCCTGCCTTGGAAAAACACAGGCACAAACATCTCACTCTTGCAGCTCGGCACAGGCGACAGGTGGATGACAACTGTCTTATTCCTCCCTACGGTGCCTTCATATTTAGAGGACATCTGCTCTCTGTGTTTCACCTGCCCCTAAGTCACCTTTATCACTGTCTAACATTATTTTATTGCTATTTCCCAGGTCCACCTGTTACAGCGATAAGACAGATGCGCTCCTGCAGCGTGCAGAAAACAAATTATTAGTCCAACAGTCTGGAGGCTGAGCGTCTAATTCTGGTTCTTGCACTAACTATACAGTCTTGGGCAAATACCTCCAATTCTGCCTTCAGTATTCTCATCTAAAGAAAAGAAAGTATAACAGACATGGTCCCAATGAACTGGAAGCTAAGACTTCCCCGTGGTTACACCATAGAACCAATATGTAGAGAAGGGGTGATAAATCCTTCACAATGACTAGGGTGCTGCAACATGGTTGAGATGGGGCAAGGAGGGCTAGGTGTGGAGCTCAAGGATTCAATCAACAACGCTTTGGCCCTGTGGTCCAGTCTGCCATCAATAAAGAGAAAGCTATCCATGTCTCAAACCCACGGGTGCAGTGACAGTTGAGCCTCTCCAACCTGCTTTAGAAAAGTAGTTGAAAGTACCTTCCCAGCCAGGCGTGGTGGCACACGCTTGTAATCCCAGTACTTGGGAGGCTGAGACAGGAGGATCTGGGTTCGAGGCCAGCCTCAGCTACTTAGTGAGGCCCTCCGCAACTTAGTGAGACCCTGTTTGGAAATATAGAATAAAAAATAGGGCTGGGGGTGTAGCTGGGAGGTAGAATGCCACTGGGTTCAATCCCAAGTACCACCAAAAAAAGAGAAAAATTTAAATATTTATTAATTTGTTTTACTTTTTTTTTTAACTAGATATTTAACCCAGGGGCATTCTACCTCCAAAATACAACCCCGGCCCTATTTTATTTTGAAACAGGGTCTCACTAAATTGCTGAGGGGCTCACTGAGTTGCTGAGGCTGGCCTCAAACCTGCGATCCTCCTGCCCAGCCTCCCAAGTACTGGGTTTACAAGAATGTGCCATGGAATATATAAGTCTTTCATAACACAAAAAGCTGACACAAATGATAATTTTCTTAAAAATATGGTAACTTGAACCACATTAAAGAACTTCTATTCACAAAATGATACATGAGAGAGTGAAGACTTAAGTCACAGCGTAGAAGATATTAGCTACAGATACAACCAACAAAGGATTTGAACCAAAAACATATAAATGCTCACAGAGCTCCACATTGAAAGGTCACATGATCCAACAGCAAACATGGACAGAAGGTTTTAAGAAACACTGCATAAAAGAAAGGCTGAGCCCGCGTGGCGGCGCATGCTTGTAATCCCAGCCAGTACTTGGGAGGCTGAGACTGGAGGATCACAGGTTCGTGGCCAGCCTCAGCTACTTAGTGAGGCCCTCTGCAACTTAGTGAGACCCTGTTTCAAAAATAAAATAATAAAATAGGGCTTGGGGTGGAGCTCAGAGGTAGAATGCCCCTGGGTTCCATCCCTAGTACCACACACAAAAAAAAAAAAAAAAAAGAGAGAGAGAGAGAGAGAAAGAGGCTGAAAATGTTAAAATAGTTGAAATTATAATTAAATTTGGAAACATTTCAGGAAAAAAAAAGCCAATGATCATGTGAAGACCTGCTCCACCTCACTCCCTTCATCCATAACGAGGGAAATGTAACAGGAACCACAATAAATACCGAGGTGCCAACTGTTGGTGAGAACTGGAGCGACGGGAGTTCTCACAGGTTGTGGGTGGGAATATAAATTAGTACATCCACTCAGGACAAAAGAGCATGGCACCATCTAGCACAGGTTATGAGCACGTCCTCACACAGCCTCTTCATTCCTAGGCTTATGCCCCAGGGTGTCAGTTCCCAAGGAGATGTCCGTGGACACCCTGCTCTTCCTGGGGGCCTGTGAGGAGAACCTTTGTGTGTGTGTGTGTGTGTGTGTGTGTGTGTGTACGTGTGTGTGTGTGTGGCACTGGGGTTTGAACCCAGGGTAATTCTACCTCCAAGCTACACCCCCAGCCCTATTTTATTTTTATTTTGAAACAGGGTCTCGCTAGGTTGATGAGAGTCTCACTACTTGCTGAGACTGTCCTGGAACCTGCAATCCTCCTGTCTCCTAAATCCTGGGATTGCAGGCATGCGCCACCACGCCCCGCTGAGGACAAGCTTTTTATGACAATCGGTTATTTGTCCTTTTCACTGCATAAACATCTGCCCTCATGGGGGGAATGGCTGGGAGCCTAGCATGACAGTACTGGTGGTCATTGTATTCTTGAACATCATTTACTCACTGTGTTATTTGGCTTTCTGTCACTATGACAAAATACATTAGGAAAACAACTTTTAAAAGGAGGAAAGATTTATTTGGCTCCCAGTTTCAGTTCAGTCCATGACAGGCTGGTTCCATTGCGTTTAGACCTGTGGTGAGGAAAAACAGTATGGCAGGGAGCACAGCATGGAGCAAAGGTGCATAGAGACGAGCTGGGCATGGTGGCACACACCTGTAATCCCAGTACTTGGGAGGATGAGAAAGGAGGATCACAGGTTCAAGGCCAGCCTCAACAGCTTTGTGAGACCCTCAGCAACTTAATGAGAACCTGTTTCAAAATAAAAAGGGGTTGGCTTGGAGGTAGAATGGCCCTGGGTTTAATCTCCAGTATCAAAACAACAATAACACAAAACAAAGAAAACCTTGTCTCTGCTATATAATCTTTCTCTTCTCCATCTAGAATTTGAATTCTTTTTTTTTTTTTTTTGCGGTACCGGGGATTGAACCCACGGGCGTTCTACCTCCGCGCTACACCCCGAGCCCTATTTTTATACTTTATTTTGAAACCGGGTCTCACGAAGTTGCAGAGGGCTTCACTAAGTAGAGAGAGAGAGAGAGAGCTGAAGCTGACCGCGAACCCGGATCCTCTGGTCTCCGCCTCCCAAAATACTGGGATTACAAGCGTGCGCCACCACACCCGGCTAGAATTCGAATTCTATGTCTGTTAGACTTCCTTATTTTATCATCCATGAATCTTTTTTTTTTTTTTTGCGGTACTGGGGATTGAACCCAGGGGCATTCTACCTCCGAGCTACACCCCAGCCAGATTTTTTATTCTTTATTTTAAAACAAGGTCTCACTAAGTTGCGGAGGGCCTCACTAAGTATCTGAGGCTGGCCGCGAACCTGCGATCCTTCGGTCTCAGCCTCCCAAGTACTGGGATTACAAGCATGTGCCACCGGCAATCCATGAATCTTAATGCCTTTGCCATGTATACTATTTCTCTGAAGTTTAGCACTGCATTCTGTAAAATCTTATGACATAGTTTTCCTATTCTCTAATTCTCTCTTTATTTGTATCTAATATTCTAGCAGCCACCATATTTATTTTGTTTTCATTTTTAGTCATTGTAAATTTTCATTTCTAGAAGTTTTATTTGGTTCTTCTGGTTTACGTCTACAGTTTCCAGTTTCCTGAAGATATTTTCAAGCTTGTCCCTTACTTGATGATAATAGTCATAATTATTTTATAGTCTGTTTGATAATTCCAGTGTATAAAGTCTTTTTTAGGGCTGGGAGTATAGCTCAGTGGTAGAGCACATGCTTAGCACATGCAAAGCCCTGGGTTCATTGCCAGCACCAATAAATAAATAAAATAAAATATTTTCATTTCTGTTTCTACGGTCTCTTGTTTCTTTTAGCTCTCACACATGGTGCTTATTTCCTTATGTGTGTTCAGTCATTTTTTTACTGTGTGCTGCTCATTTACCTTGAAAAATTATTTGTTTTTGTTTTGTGGGGATACTAGGGATTGAACCCAGGGGCATTCTACCTCTGAGCTATACCCCCAGCCCTTTTTAAACATTTTTTTTTTACTTTGAAACAGTGTCTCAGCCTCCCAAGTATTAGGATTAAGGTATGCACCACCACACCTGGGGGGGGGGGATTGTGTAAAGACATTGAGACCCAGAATGAAGGCAACTTCTTAAAATAGATTTGCTACCTTTATTTCCCTGTTTTTATGGTACTGGGGATTGAACCCAGGGGCATTCTACTTCTGAGCTACACCCCCAGTCCGATTTTATTTCTTATTTGGAAACAGGGTCTCACTAAGTTGCAGAGGGCCTCACTAAGTTGCCAAGGCTGACTTCGAACTTGCGATCCTCCTGTCTCAGCCTCCCAAGTACTGGGATTACAAGTGTGCACCACCACACCCGGCTCTAACAAATCATTTTAATATGTGATACTCTTCATTTTCCACAGAGCATTCCTGGTTGTCAGTATCTATAGTCAAGTGGCTGGTGTGAGCTGCTTGCTGGTCTGGTTCCTGGGCTAGTGTCAGTGAGGCTGCGCGGGTGCTGTTCCTGGCTTTCTGCTGGAATCTGTCACTCAGGACTGTTCCAAAGGATGATTGTTGTCTCAGTTAGCATTCTTACTGCTGTAATCCAAAAAACCTGACCACACAACTTAGAGGAAGGAAGACTTATTTGGTCACAGTTTCTGGAGATTTCAGGGTTTCTTCCATGGGAGGCTAGGGTCTGTGGAGCTCAGGGTGTTGTGGCAGGAAGCAGAGAGAGGGAGAGAGCAAGGGCGGCCAGAAGCAAGAGAGCCAGAAAGCAAAGGGATTCAAAGAAAAAATTAGCCCCTAAGGCCACACCCCCAGGGACCCACCTTCTCCAGCCACACACCACCAGCCTAGGTTACCACCCAGTAAATCCATTACAATGGATTTATCCACTGATGAGATTACAACGCTCCTGACTTCATTACATCAACTCTGAACATTTATACATGAACTCTTCAGGGGACATTCTGTATCTAACCATAACAATCATCTTTCTCCACTTGGTCAGAATCTGGCGGTGTGCCTTGGCTGACTCAGGCCCACCATGGTGCTCACCAGCACGGAAGGACCACTTTGAGCTTCTGCAACATCCTCCACTCAAGGTTATCATCTCTATCCTGCTGTGGGGTCACTTGAACCTCCTCACGACAGACCCATTACCTTTCAGCTGAGCCAGGTCCTGTGTCCTCTACGGAAAATGCAGGAACATCTGAGCTCCTTCCACACCATCCAGGAGAAATGGAGGCTTGAGGGGGCCCTCTTTTTGCCTGACTACTCTACCCCTTTCCTCTTCTGGGTCCACACCATTGTGCAGTAGACAAACCTTACACAGTGATTTCCTTCTGAAATTCCAAATGGGAAGTAGAGAAGAATCCCCTCTAGCCTTAGCCTTCCCCTCGACCAGTCTAACACACCCTCCTTCTCTGGGAATTATTCCTGGGATCAAGAGAACTTTTCACTGCCAGCCTTCCTAATTCCAACTCCCACCTTCTTATGCTCCCCCAGGACAGGAAGCGGTTCAGACACTCCTCTTCCTCAGCATCACGTCCTGTGCCATCCTGAACGGCAAAGCCTAATAGTCTAGTGGGGCATGGTGACACACACCTGTAATTCCAGTACCTGGGAAGCCGAGACAGAGGGATTGCAAGTTTGAGGACAGCCTCAGCAACCTAGTAAGATTCTGTTTCAAAACAAAAAATAAGCTGGGTGTAGTGGTGCACGACTGTAATCCCAGTACTTAGGAGGCTGCGACAGGAGGATCGCGAGTTCAAGCACTAGTGAGACTCGCATCAACCTAGAGAGACCCTGTTTCAAAATAAACAATTAAATAGGACTGGAGGTATAGCTCAGAGGTAGCGTGCCCCTGGGTTCAATCCCCAGTGTCAATAAATAAATACATAAAATAAAATAGGGCTGGGAGTATAGCTCAGAGGTAGAATGTCTCTGAACTCAATCTCCAGGACCACAAAAAAACAAAACAAAACAAACAAACAGAAAACCTTAGTGGTCTAGAAAGTTGTCACCTTACACTATACAAAAAGCTCTGGTATCTAGTCTACCGAGTTTAGCCTTTGCTATGTCAGTATAGTAAAAGGAATGCGGAAAATATTTTTCACCTTTTTTTCTGGCTTTCCAAATAGCTGTTTTGATCAAAAATTCTATTTTGGATATCAGAAACTGATTTTTCTTTTTCTTCTTTATTTTTTCTTTTGTGGTACTTGGGATTGAACCCTGGGGAATTCCACCTCCAAGCTGTACCCCAGCCCTATTTTTTCTTTCTTTCTTCTTTTCTTCTTTCTTTCTTTCTTTCTTTCTTTCTTTCTTTCTTTCTTTCTTTCTTTTTTCTTTCTTTCCTTCCTTCCTTCCTTCCTTCCTTCCTTCCTTTCTTTCTTTCGTTCTTTCATTCTTTCTTTCTTTCTTCTTTCCTTCTTTCTTTATTTTTGCAGTACTGGGGATTGAACCCAGGGACATTCTACCTCCAAGCTACACCCCCAGCTCTATTTTTTATTCTTTATTTTGAAACAGGGTCTCACTAAGTTGCAGAGGACCTCACTAAGTAGCTGAGGTTAGCTGCGAACATGGATTCTCTGGTCTCAGCCTCCCAAGTACTGAGATTACAAGCCACCACACACAATTTACTCTTTATTTTGAAACAGGGTCTCACTAAGTTGCAGAAGGCCTCACAAGTTGCTGAGGCTGGCCGCACCCCCAGCCCTTTTTATTTTTTATTTTGAAACAGGGTCTCACTCAGTTGCTGCGGCTGACTTCTAACCTGTGATCCTCCTGTCTCAGCCTCCCAGGTACTGGGATTACAGGTGTATGCCACCACACCTGGTATCTTCCTTTTTAAATTCCTGCTTTAGTAGTCCTAATCCAAACTTCTACACACAACCCTCAAGCCAGTGGATCTCTATGCCAATGAAGGGAAATATCATACACATAAAAATGCAAAAGGAGCCAGGTGTGGTGGTGTGTGCCTGTAATTAGAAGGCCTGTACTTAGAAAGCTGCGACAGGAGGACCGCAGGTTTGAGGATAGTCTCAGCAAGTAGTGAGACTCTCATCAACCTAGTGAGAACCTGTTTCCAAATAAAAATAGAATAGGGCTGGAGGTGTAACTTGGAGGTAGAATGCCCCTGGGTTCAATCCCCAGTACCACCAAAAAAAAAAAAAAAAAAGGAAAAGGGAAAAACACACAAATAAGTTCCATAAATATCCACATTATAGATATATACACATGTATAAATTAGGTTTTTTTATTAGTGCATTGCAATCATACATCTTGAAGGATTTCAGGGTGGTTGATGTATACATGCATTCATCGGTCAATTAGCCCTCCCCAATTCCCACCCCCCGCCTCCCCCCTCCCTCCTTCTCGTTTTCAGCATAGTAGTTGACTTTGATATCTTTGTGTATGTCGATCCTGTGCTCCAGTTTGCTTCCCTCTCCTTCCCTCCCGTCTCCCAGTTAGTTTGCCTTCTTCGCTCATCTGAGGTTTTCTCTCTTTGTATGGAGTCCCTCCTGTGCGGGATCATGGCTCATCCTCCTCTGACCTCAGCACTATGGTACTCCGGGGTGGAGCTGGGGGCTCGCCCGCCCCATGTCTCCAGCACTGGGGGGGGGTCTCCGAGGGCGGGGCCCAGGGCTCGCCCACCCCATGTCCCCAGCGCCAGGGTGGTCTCTGGGGGTGAAGCCAAGGGCTCACCCGCCCCCTGTCCCCAGTGCCAGGGGGTCTCTGGGGGTGGGGCCAAAGGCTTGCCCACCCCACGTCCCCAGCACCTGGAAGGGGTTCTCTGGGGCAGGGCCGAGGGCTCACCTGCCCTGCATCCCCAGCACCAGGGGGTTATAAGTTAGTTTTAATAAAAATATTTGTATTAATTATATATAGCTGTGTAACAAATTACCCCCAAATTTAGTGACTTAAAGCAATGAATGATTATTATTCTGTTTCTACAGGTCATGAATTTGGAAGCAGCTTGGCTGGATGATTCTACTCATGGTACTGGCCTTGTGGTCTGGGGAGAGCTGGGCTACGGTCATCTGAAAGCTCGACCGAGGCTGGAGGCTCAGCCTCAAAGCTCTTCACATTAGCAGGAAGCCTCCATTCCTCCCTGGCTGTTGGCTGGAGGCCGCAGTTTCTCACCACATAGGCCTCATCTCATGACATGGCAACTGCCAACTGGCCTCCTCTGGAGCAAGCAATGAGAGATGAGAGCGAAGGTGAGAAGAGAGGAGAAAGGAGAGAGGAGAAGAAAGGAGGGAGAGGGAGAGCGAGAAGAGAGGAGAGAGGAGGGAAAGGGAGAAGAAAGAGAGGGAGAAGAGAGAGAGAGAGAGGAGAGGAGGAGGAGGAAGAAGAACAAGAGGAGGAGGAGAGGAGGAAAGGAGAGAGGAGAGGGGGAAAGAAAGGGAGAAGGGAGAGGAGAGAGAGAGAGATGGAGGAGGAGGAGGAGGAGGAAGAAGAAGAAGAAGAAGAAGAAGAAGAAGAAGAGGAGGAGG
>PVJS01049330.1:0-14701 GCA_004027185.1 Glis glis | reverse complement strand
ACCGGGTCTCACAAAGTTGCGGAGGGCCTCGCTAAGGAGAGAGAGAGAGAGAGAGCGAGAGAGAGAGAGAGAGAGAGAGCTGAGGCTGGCCGCGAACCCAGATCCTCCGGTCTCCACCTCCCAAAGTACTGGGATTACAAGCGTGCGCCACCACGCCCGGCTCCCCCCCCCCAATCTTTATTGAGTGCCTAATCCTTATAACCTGGTTGTGTACTTTGTGGCAAATGGGGGAAAGATTACAATGATCTTACATCTCATCTTTCTGGGTACCCTCATAGCTCCACTAGTTAAGTCATACATTTGTTTAGAACTACCTTGTCATTTCTCTGAATGGGACTTTAGTGATTAGTTTGATTCAATATAATCCTCTCTTTAAACAGTTGTGAAAACCAAGAGTTAGAGAGACAAAGTTTCTTACCCCTGGGGAGGCTCATATGAATAAAATATGGTCCTGATTCTTAGAATCAGGGGGCTTTTAGGTATCATCCTGGGGACAGTAAGGAAGGAGAAATCCAGGTAAGGAAAAGCAGAGTCACTAAGGAATTAGAGAGTCATTTATTTATGGTGTTTTCTTCTCTCTTCGATATATATTTTACAGACTCCCTACTATTTGTGAAGTGTGAGAAAAAACACAGCCTCCACCATCTGTCAGTTCACTTCCAGCTAATTTCCTACAGTGCAGGACTTTCGTATGAGCTACAATCACAATAAAAAATAAAACATGTGTTTGAAGGTGAGAAAGGTTAATCATGCTTGGTCCGAGGGGCAAGTTTCTCACAGTACTGAGAGTAGATGGGGAAAGGCGTTCCGTGGAGAGGGACTTGCGCAGGAAAAGCTGTGTAAAAGGCCTCCGGATAGCTTTGTAGAACATGCCACCAGCAGGAGCACGAAGGTACCCCACTTACCATCTGTTGGTGGTGGGCCCTGCTCTCTCTCTCCATCCCATTTAAGCTAAGCATTCATTAGTTCCCTTGGCTTAAGTGGATGCACTGCTAGCTTTCACCACATGATGGCGGTGCAGGGCCACGAAAGGGACCGGGAGGCTGAAGCATTTTTTTGAAGGATGTGTTAAAAGAGCCAGCAAAGAAGGGGCCTCAGACCATAGGCCAGAGCTGCTTGGAGGGACGTCAGGAGAGGACAGCAGCTTTCAGAACGGGAAAGGGAGGGACCGCCATTCTGCATCTCTGGCCTGTTCAGAATCTCTGGAAATAATTTAGAGGGGGCCCAAGGTATAGCCAATGAAGAAAGAAGCTCTTTTGAATTATACCCCCAGAGAGAGAGAGAGAGAGAGAGAGAGAGAGGGAGAGAGCGAGCTTCTGAGACCCCACTCTCATTTTCCCAAATGTTTTCGTTCTCCGTCGGGTTGTGCTTGTGGTGGAGAAGGGGCTGTGGCTTGCTGCCACTTGGTTGAAGAACATGGGAAGTTGTTATCCAATGTGTAGGTGGGAGAAGGAATAAATGCGTTGCCAGAGCCCCTAGGAGGACAGACAGGGAAAAGCAGGAGGCCCTCCATGTGGGCTTGGCTTGCTTGGTCCCCCTCCCCAGGTCTGCTCTTCTGTGAGATGAATGGGGGGAGGGTGTGTGTGTGTGTGTGTGTGTGTGTGTGTGTGTGTGCCTGTGTGTGTGTGTGCTGGAGGAGCCAGTCACAGCCAAGGTCACCGTTTGGCTCTGTGTGGAGTGTAGGACAGAGAAGAAGGAAGAAAGTAAAGGGGAGGGGGGGATGAATTTCCAGAAGTTTCCCATGGTTAGGGAAATGATTTGATTAGGGTCTCTGGCACAGAGTGAGTTTCACATTAGAATTCTGTTAACCCCTGTGCTTCTCCGACTCTTCAGTTTCTAGCCCGGCCCCGGCCCTGGCCCCACATTCTCTCCGTGGGGTGCCTTGTTCTTTCTCTGCCTCAGTAGCCACTGCCCCACCCTGCTTCCATCCCCCATTACCCTGGGCTTCTCTTATCTTTTCTATTGCTCTAAAATAGAAACTTTGTGGGAGACAGAGGTACTGTGGTCATATTCTTCAGTACTTCCAAGAAAAAAATGCTAGAGGGATCCTTGCACATGTGTGTATGTGTGTGTGTGTGTGTGTGTGTGTGTGTGTGTGTGTGTGTGCTGGAGGATTAGATAACCCCCCCAAATCAAGAAGGCTGCCTTCTAGAAGAAACCCCTCTTTATATCTGCAGAGGAGGAAAATAAGCACCATGTCCAGGAGACGGGCGTGGGTGGCGCTCAGGGGACGGGGTGTTCGTGCGTGTGGAAATTGTAGCTCTTCTCCATTTTCATTTTACAAAGGCAGACCTTCTCAATTTTTAAGTCACAATCAATTTCCAGAAATCGTTTATTTCTGAACATTACCAGTCAAGCCCTCCGTTCCTTCCTGCTTTTAGAGTTTGAGTGAAATTGATTTGTGTTTTTAATTTTAAAGCAGAAAAGGGCTGTTTGAATGTCCCTGTGACTTGGGAATTCTGGGCATGGGTTTTTCTCTCCCCTCACCTGTACCAGAGAGGGCTCCCAGCGTGGAGAGCCAAGATAACCATTTTCATTTGATTTTTCTCTTTACTACTTATGATGCAACATAAGAAGCATTTTCCCCCCCAAATGTTGATATTTTCAAAGACTTTTCAAAAAGATGTGAGTTGGAGAGGCTGCGTGGGTGGGATTCGAGAGAGAATGTGTTGTGGGGATTTTTTTTTTGTTATCATTATTATTTACTAACCTTTTATTCAAGGACTGTGATGGAAGATCGACAAAACAACTCTCATCCCATAATCAATTGTAGCTGGAAGACAATAAATAGCTATTCAATGTTTCTTTCATGTTCTGGGGAAGAAGGTGTATTGACTGCCTTTAAAGTTGGGGGGCCTTTCCATAGACACTGGGTGGGCAGTCATTATTGGTTCCTTTAGTCCAGTAATCTCTGTGAGCTTGGCATAGATGAAGACAGCAATAAAAATGATAAAAAACAATAATTTACTTTGCTATTAGCTGTGCAGGTTTATAAAATAATGGCATCAGCATTATGAAATGGAATTCTTTCAGCTGCTCTGTGAGTTAGTGATTATTTTCCCCCATTTTACTGATGGTTCAGAGAGCCTGGACTTGGATCAGTATTCTACCCTCCTGCACCTGTGCAAAATGAGGACAACCTAAGACACTCTCTTTTTTCAGATGGAAAGACCAAGAGCAACTGAGATGGAACACATTTAGCCACAGCTGAGACAAGGTGGATACCAAGATCCTGGAGATAGCACTGCCAGCAGATCCAGAGCACAGAATTCTTTTTGGAAAAGATCCCAGGGAGAAGCTGACCAAGTGCTGTGTGCATATATGACCTCATTGCTCTGAAGTTTATTTTTTTATTTTTGCGGTACTGGGGATGGAACCCAGGGGCATTCTACCTCCGAGCTATACCCCCAGCCCTATTTTAGTCTTTGTTTTCAAACAGGGTCTCACTAAGCTGCGGAGGGCCTCACTAAGTAGCTGAGGCTGGCTTCGAACCTGAGATCCTCCAGTCTCAGCCTCCCAAGTACTGGGATTACAAGCGTGCGCCACCACACCCGGCTCTCTCACACTTTATTATGATGTGTGATTACAATGCACTAATAAAAGTATATTTTAAAAAGAATATAAAATGTCTTTTTATAAGTTTTGACTTTACTCATTCCATCAAAAGCCTTGGACATGGTGACTTTTGAAACTTGAGTTTCTTCACCTCTAAAAGGGGGATATGGTGTTTGCCCCTTGGGAAGACTAAATGAAATGATGCAAGGAAAGTGCTCAGAATACATTCCATACCTGCTCATTGTGATTATGCCAGTTAATATCTACAGGCACCATCAATGCTTAGGCCCTTTTTGTAAAAAAATACTTTTATTGGTGCATTATAGTCTCACATCATAATATAGTTCATAGTGATAGTGACATACGTGCACATTGGCTTTCTCCTGGCTCCCTCTCCACTCCCCCCTTCCCCATACAGGATATTGAGATTGACACTGGTATTCTCACATATATACATAATGTTAATGAAAGTGATTCCTTCATTGATTCTCCCTCTCCCCTCTACCCCCCCCACGCCTTCTCCTAGACCACCTTCCTCGTTCCACTGGAGTTTCTCTTCCATTATCTGAAGTCCTTCTGGTATCCCGATTACTCCCTAGCTTCTGCATAAGAGAGAAAACATGTGACCCTTCACTTTCTATGACTGGCTTATCTGACTTAACATAATGTTAAGTCAGCTAACATTATGTCATCTGACTTATGGAAAAGTATTTTTTCCATTTTCCTGGAAATGACATAATTTTGTTCTTCTTTATTGCTAGGCCCTCTTTAAGCCTTTATAAAACATAAGTGAGAGAGAAACTGTGCTAGTTATCTATTGCTATATAACAAATTACCTCAAAATATCACAACTTAAACCAACAGTAATAAACTTTGCATCCTTCACATGGTTTCTGTGGGTCAGAATTTCAAGAAAGGCTTCCGAGTGATTCTGGCCTGGCATCTCCCAGAATGTTGTAGCCAATATATTTGTCTGGGCTGGGTGCCAGGGACAGATGATAATCTGTCTCGAAGATGGTACAATAGGCAGGTTGATGGTGACTGTTATAAGAGGCCTCATTTCCTGGCCATGAGGTTTTCTCCACTGGGCTACTTGAGCTTCCTCACAATATGGTGGCTGACTTCATCAAGAGAGAGTAAGATTCAGGAGGGCCAGGTAGAGGCTGCAGTCTTATTGGTGTCAACCTTAAAAGTCACAGTTCTACCATTTTCACAGTGTTTTGTGTTTGACTCCTAACCAATAGGAAGCAGGATATGCAGGATCACAAATGTCAGCTGACTCGAATCATTTAGGGATATCTTGGAAGACAGCTGCCACAAAACCCATTCCTATAGGATTGGTACTGGTAGTTTCATATATGGAATTTGTTTTGAGATGGTCTCAGCCTTTTAGTTAGGTGGTTATGATGAAGTAGCTGTAGGTGAACAGTCCCTCAGAAGCAGGGGAACAGCTTCAGGAAGCAATACATGGACAAGCAACTCCTCAGATTGAATCATCAGGACTAGAAGTCTCCCAATTTCTAATGCAGCCCTCCTTCTGCTCTCTTATCTTGGGGATTTGGACATCCTATTCACTATCCCCTAGCCAAGCACTAAATAGGAATTAAGTTCTCATTACCCAGGGCAATATTTCCCTACCTCATTTGGGTCCTAAAACTCATTAAAGGACCTTGGGAATTTAAATTAGATTCCCAGATGCCTCCTGGAGAAATTTTAACTTGGGGGGTTTGAGATAGAGGCTGGGTATTTGTATTTTAAACAACCATCTCAGGCAATTCTTAATATCAAACAAGTTTGGGAAAGCTTAAGGTAACTTTCTCAAGAGCTGATGGGAGGACAGAGTTCTGAGTCCCTCTCCCAGATACATCACATGTGCATGAAAATTGCTCACAACCTTTGCCCACTCAGCTGTTGCTGGTCTCATACGTCCTCAGTTTCCTTGTTCTTCTGCTTCTTGTCTTACATGTTTGCATTTACGGACCCCTAATAAGACTTCCCTCCACTGCCAGCAACAAATTGACAGCCCAAGAAAACACACATAGAATATGTGTGTGTTTTGTCTGTTTGGACAGGCAGGGGGTTCCCTGGGTGTTTAGAGATAATTTCTTGGTTAAATTATATTTTTTCTTTTCATGTTTGAAAAAACAAATTGGCTTCTTTACAGTTGCCTCTATCTCTCTCCTCATTTCCTGCTGTGGAGACGAATCTCCTGCTTAAAGAAAAAGTCCCTAACACACTCATAATCAGCATGTTTATAAACCAACATTTTCAGCACAAAGTATTGCATAGAAAAGGAAATAAGGAAGGGGGAAATCCTTTGTTTAACCACAGAATATTTCTCTAGATTTCCACTGTTCCAGAGTGACCTCTTGGATGTTGTAATAAGTAGCATCCATTCTGCAGAAAAATTGTGAGGTTTGGCTCTGGGACACCATTTCTATGCATCTTTTTTTTAGAAAGTAAAATAAAACTGATGTGAACTCAGACCTCAATTAGTCTACTAAGAGAAAGCTAAGCGAGACATAAGTTAAGTACAAGAAAAATCATCTCTAAGGATAACATAAAGGAATAGATAATGAACATAAAAGAGGAGAGGGTATTCCAAGGGACGATCATAGACAACATTTAAGTATAGAAGTTTAGGACATGAGACTGTGGGGCTGGGTCACAGGACACAAATCCCGCATCTGTCACCTATTAGATACAAATCCCACGTTCTCCACTTTTTGGACTTTGATTTGGGCCTCAGTTGCTTTATCTGTGTATTGGGGTAGTAATAGTGGTCACAAGAATTAGGAAAATTTAGAGAGTTGAATAAAATGCCTAATAAATAGCTAGTATTGGGTTTAAAAATGTTAATTGTGTTTTGGGCTGAGCTTTGAAAGATGAGTGAGATTTGGGCATGCATAGATGAACTTGGACAGGGAGGTCATTCCGAGTTAAGATACTAATAAGAGAAAACCCGAGAGTTGGAGGAATCCTAGGGATCCCATGGGATTTAGAAGTGGCCTTTAGCTGAAGAAAAGGGTAAGGACAGGAAATCAGGTGGCAGGATGTGTTGAGAGACTCGTTTTTGATGTCTTACTTATTTTACTGATGACACTAATAGAGTATAGTAAAAATATAAGTATAGAATCCTTGTGAGAAGTAAATCAGGGAAAGGACAACTGTGTCAACTTTTGAGAAAAGTAAATAATGTTAAGTTTGTGGGGATTTATTCTCTTTCGCTTGACTAAATATTTCATCTTGATAATTCTTTCTGGTAAAATGCCCATCAGCCTGGCACCAAAAACAGTCTAAGGCTACAAGGCAGTAATACTTTTACCCTGGCAGCTTGGAGACAGACTTAGAAGATTGTGCAGGATTTAAATTTGGTTCCATAGTTAACTTGTGTGGAGGCCATCTGATTCTTTCTTTCCCTTCTCTCTTAAAGAAATGATCTCTTCATAAAGGATCAGATTAGACACAGTGATAATTTATCAACTCAGCTTTTTCCCCAATCAAGTGCAAACAGGCAAGAAAGAAAAATAACAGAGGTTGAATTTTTCAGGGTTATCTTGGCCCAATTGGGCCCTGTAAACCTCAGGAGATTCTTTCTGATGTGTAAGCATGAATGTTATGAAGGAGAGCCAGTCTGGTGAGGAACACAGAGAATGTCGTATGTTTTGTCTGAGAAAAGACAGAGAAGCAGTACTTGGTGAGTGATGGGAGAAGAAAGAAATTCACTGGGAACGTGAACATTTCTGTTAAGGATTTTTAGGGTAGATAGATATAGGACAAAAATATTAAACCTCATACACTTGTCTCCTCAAAAAACCTAGAGTAAATCTAAAAATAGATAATAAAAAAAGAATCAAGCCATATTGGGTGTGACTGGATTTCTGGAAGAAAGACATAGAGCCCAAGGGCTGAGCCTTCAAAGATAAGGAGGAAAGTTTTGCCTGTAGTGTCAAAAACAGCAGTTGCTATTGTTTCTATTTTTCATTTGTTTGTTGTGTTGCTGGGGATCAAACTCAGGGCCTGCTTGGTGAGCACTCTACCACTGAGCTACACTCCTAGCCCCTGTAGCTCCTCTTATATGCATAGCAACACTATGAGGGTCAGACCAACCATTAGAGATGAGGAAACAGGGAATTAGAAAGGTAAAGTAACTTGCTTGTGATCATACAATGAGTAAATGACAGAGCCTAGAAATGGGCTATATCTCCATTTCTGCACCCAAGGATGCTAAAGTGTGTGCCCAGTAGCATGCACAACCTCCCTGTTAACACAGAGGCCCAACCTCTTTCATCATTGCACCCTCTATTCCCATTCCAAAGCCCACACAGAGTAACTCTCCAATGTTTGTTTATTGAGTGAGTGTTTTAACTACCCCCTTGTCTCTTGAACACACCTTATGACTGTGTTGGTTTTATGGGAAAGATGACTGCTTAACCAGCACCAACTCTGGTTGGTAGAGTGACATTGAGCACTGATGCACAAGAAAGTGTATGATCCTCAGGAGTAAGCGATACCTCTCCAAGGTGCCAACACAAGCAATCAGATGGAACAGGGATAACAAGGTCTAACCATTTACTTTTAAACCTGCTTATAAACCAAGTTGTGTGTGTGGCACAGGTCGATAGACCCGGTAATCAATTCATTGGCCCAGAGTAGAGTAAGTGATAGCTACACCTTCCAAGGAACAGGCTGTCCTCACAAGCTGTGCACCTAATTACACTCTGATAATCTGTATAAATTAGCATTTGCTAGTGATAAATACCACACACTAAGCCTTAAATAATACATTAGACTTAATTGAATAAATGCATATATTATGGCCTTATAATGCATATTTGCCATAATGAGTTATCTTTCTTGCACAAACAAACAACGGTATTGATTAGTTAGGTGGAGCGATTGTGTTATGAAAACTCCAGGTTCCATGAGAAAGGTCTCAGTTGGTCAGAAGAAAGAAATATAATTTCCTTTCCTTAACTAGGTGGAATGAATTTCCTATCTTTGGGACTCTCCCTATCTTTGAACCCCTAGGTTTTTGCATTGATGTTAAAGCCTATGCCCATCTCCCCACTCCTGAAATTTGAATGAGCCTCAATTATGCTATGGACTAATTCCCTGATCTTGGCCACATCACTTGGATTCCTTATGCCTAGTTGTCCTTTTGGTTTAATTGTTACACACTTCTGATATCAATTTGGGACAACTAGAAGTGTTACATGGGGCTGAGGATAATATGATGTAGTGGAAGAGCACTTGCCTAGCAGGCACAAGGTCCTGAGTTTATTCTTCAGCACTACAAAAATGGGAGGTGGGTGTTACCTGGAAAATGTCTTACTGAAGTGCTAGCTCAGAGAAGGTGGTTGGTAAATGGAAGCTATTATCATTATGAAACATTAAATTGCCATCTATTGTCATTATTGATAAGAAATTTGTGATAGCAGAGAAGATATTAGTGTGCCCAATTTTTTTTGTTGTTGTTTTTGAGGTACTGGGGATTGAACCCAGGGGCGTTCTACCTCCAAGCTACACCCCCGGCCCCATTTTTTATACTTTATTTTGAAACCAGGTCTCACAAAGTTGTGGAGGGCCTAAGTAGCTGAGGCTGGCTGCGAACCCGGATCCTCCAGTCTCCGCCTTCCAAGTACTGGGATTACAAGCGTACACCAGCACACCTGGCTCCAATTTTAAAAATGAAAGGGGGTTACAGTGCAGAACATTTGGCTAGCATGCATGAGGACCTGATTTCAATGTCCAGCACCACAAAACAAAAAAACCATGCAAAACAAACAACAACAAAAAACAAACAGATTGCCCCAGAGGTTAAATGACTCGTTTGTTTATCCATTCAACTATTAGGTATTGATCACACAATGCCAAGTGTTGGAGACACACAGATGAAAAGACGTGGCCCTGTCTTACCTTGGTGAACACATAGCATAGTGGTTTGGGATTAAAATGTTAAGAAATTACCAATAATTATGACGTTTCCATAATAAAAGTGAGCACAAAATGCAATAGCAGAATCTAATAAACAGCAATGAAGTTATTTTCTGAAAGCCAAAGAAGTTTTCAAGTAGATGATGAGATTGAAGTGGAAATGTGGAGGAGTAAAAGTTTGATGGTTGCTTAGAAATAGGAATGCTTCACAATAGACAGGTTATGGAATCAGTGAGGTATCTATTGACAGATGAATGAATAAACAAAATTTGTGGTATATATACACAATGGAGTTGTACTCAGTCATAAAGAATAATGAAATTATGTAATGTGCAGGAAAATGGATGGAACTGGAGACCATCATGCGAGAGAGAGAGAGACAGAGAGAGAGAGAGAGAGGAGAGAGGGAGAGGGAGAGGGAGAGGGAGAGGGAGAGGGAGAGGGAGAGAGAGAGAGAGAGAGAGAGAGTGAAAGAGAAGGAAATAAAGGGGACTTCATGAAAATGAGGAGAGAGACCAATGGGGTAGTGGAAGTGGATCAGGGAAGGGAGGATGGGAGGGAAAGTTGAGATCTGATAAGACAGACCAAATAATGCTATGTGTATATTTGAATGTGTCACTAGGAATCTCACTATCATGTAAAATTAGAATGTATCAATAAAAATATAATGAGCCAGGTGTGGTGGTGTACACCTGTAATCCCAGTACTTGGGTGACTGAGACAGGAGGATCACAGGTTCAAGGCCAGTCTCAGCAACTTAGTGAGACCTTATTTTAAAAAAAAAGGCCAGTGGTATAGCTCACAGGCAAAATGCCCCTGGTTTCAATACCCAGTACCATAAAGTAAAAAGAAATAGGAATGCTTTCTAGGAAGTGGGAACAGTTAGGCCAGAGACTATGGCTGCAGGAGAATCCAAGGCAAGCTTAGGTAATTTTAAGATCTGCGATGTATCTAAAATGATGCTTGTCACCTTTAGCACTACGACATCTGGAGCAGATAATCCCTAGTGGCTGGGCTGCCCTGTACATTGCAGGATGTTCAGCAGCAGCCCTTACTTGAATGCACTAGTTCAGTGCCTGTAGTCTCCCCCCTTCCCTCCCAGATGGGCCCAAAATGTCCCTGAGCAGGGGATGAGAATCTCCTGCAATTGAAGATGAGTGATATAGAATGTAGATTGCAGGGGAAGGAGTCATCCATGATGAGGCTGAAGTGAAAGCCAGACCACGATGAGCTGCTTCTGCCATGCTAAAGTAATTTCTGTTTTGCTTTGAGGTGATTGGGAACAATCTTCTCATAAGCACATGGGGGAATCCTCTTATTATAACTTGCATAGAATCCACATTTTCCCGCTTTACCAACCTGCGAATTCATTAGTAGCAATAATTCACACCATACTAGCTTCCTGCCTCCACCCTCTGACACAGGACCTATGATTTCCCCCTTCCCTGGCCCTTTCTGCAAAACCTCCTCTTCTCCTCTCCCCTTAAGACTACTTTTGTTGCTACTGTTTGGTTTTGTTCCGTCCCTGGAAGGTTGTCACAGATGCTCATGGACACATTTTGCTAATGTAGCTCCCCCTGCTCTGTGAGGAGCTGCTGCTGTGCTGGACAGCAGAATTTCCCACAGAGAACTGAAAAGACATGTCTGGGGTAGTTGGTCCAAAGTCATGTCCTTTGAGGTCCAGTCTTAGCAACCATAATGAGCAACATGGTACAGTCACCAAAAAAAAAAAAAAGCATTTTTAGCCTGAATTTGTATTTATTTACAATCCTCAAATACCATGATAGTAATGCCATATGTCGACCACAGCCATACTCATTAAAATCCCTCCCCTTTTCCTTCTAGCCACTTCCCTTGCAAACATCAATGTGCTAGTATAATTCTTTATAACAAACCTCACACACATACACTAAAAGAAACTAATATCTCTCTACGTCATCTCTAGGCAGCCTTTATTTGTGCTTCAAAATAAAGTTTATCCTCCAGCCATTGTCCTTTACTCTGGTCTCTATGATTATCTATTTTCTGCTTTCTGAATCATAGATACCTAGAGAACCAGTAAAGCAATTGTAGCATCTTCCTCAGAGGGCAGAAGATACAGAGAAAGTGGTGGACAAAGACTGAGCCTCCTTAGTAGGAAGTGGAAAGGGCCAGTCTGAGCATTTTTGTCCCATTCAGGAGAGGCAGTAGTCTACACAGCTACCAGCATCCCTTTAGCAGTGCTGTGCTGGTGACCACCATTGCTTTGCCAACCCCTGCAGTGACCCCTCTTCTCCATGTAGTGTGGCTTTCCCTAGGGATGGGGGGCATTTCTGTGCATCATAGTTTCTTCTTTGCTCCAAAGTTCCCTGCTGGTCGTTGTCACTGACTTGCCAGGCACCACTATCACGTCTTTGAGCCATTAAGAGCAAAAGGTTCTCAGAAGCCTGGGCTGAAGTTGAAGGGGACATTTAATTTCTCCACCTTATGGCAGCCTGGACTGTTTGTCTACATTCCACATCATTTGCTGATCTAGACCCTTCACTCTTTAATTAGACCACACCATACTCTTCCAGCTGGCAGGCTCAGCAACAGATTTCAGAAACAACCATTGTACTGTAAGGGAAATTATTTCCTCTAAGTATTAGACTTTGTTCTTGGATCAGGTGACTCAGCTGTCCCTAGGAGATAGATAGAAATAGATATCCACAAATACAGATATTTATTTTGTAGATATAGAAGATATAGATCTATTTTTCTATGCATATATAAATACATATGTATCTCTTTCTCTCTCTTTCTCTCTTTTTCTCTCCCCCCCCATCTATAATGCCTCTCCACTCACACTCATGGTGATTCTCAGCACTTAAACTTCAACTGGTGCACTTATTTGCTAGATATAATCCCCATGTCTGATCTCTGTTTTTGCATGCAACCTACCTGAGAGCAAGCACTTCCACTGAAATATATTTGCTTATCCTCATTTTTTATGGATTTATTTATTGCTCACTATCAGATTGTATGTTTTTCCCTGTAAGCCACCTCAAACCCTTTGTGGAAGGAGGTAGGCAATAAATAAAGCATGAGTGAATCCATACATTCAATGAATCCATGAAGAGGATGGGGAGAGCAGATAGCAACCAAGTACAAATAGTGCCCTGAGGAAAAACCTGGTTGACCTGCTGGAAGGGAAATAGGTAATTTGGGATCAGATACATATAACTTCTAATGAATTGTAAAAGTATAAATAAAGATTATGATGATGAATACTTGTAAGACTGTTCCTGTTTATCTGGCATTCCCAGAAAGTACGGTGCTCCACTTTGACTCCTTTTGAAACTGAAGATTATTAAGAGAACATGCTTTGCTTTTTAATGTTTTAATGGAAATCTTTCTAAACAGGAGACTGTAAACTTTCTGAAAGTTTCAACAGAGACAACAGATTGCATCTTATCTCTGTGTGATTGTTTTAAATTGGCATTATAAGCTTCTGACCAGATAGCACACCCCACCCCCAGCATTGCACCAGTGTCTTGTATCTTAGTATCTTTTTTTTTTTTTTGCTTTTCTATTTTTGTGGTGCTGGGGATTGGATCCAGGGGCATTCTACCTCTGAGCTGCACTCCCAGCCTTTTTTATATTTTTATTTTGAAACAGGGTATCGCTAAGTTGCTGAGGCTGGTCTTGAACCTCCTGTCTCAGCCTCCCAATTACTGGGATTACAAGCATGCACCACCATGCCTGGCCTTAGTATCTTTTAATAGCTTCCATGTTCTGAGTGCCTACCTCATGAGAGAACTATGTTTACTGGTTCCATCCACTATCTCATTGACTTCTCACAAGAGACTTCCTACTGAGACATGCAGAGCTTTCCCACTTTCACCAAAGAGTTCATGCTGCTTCTTCAATTTTTATATCTGTATTTTATGATCTTTTTGTCTACCTGCTTATTGTTTGGAGATCAACTCTTACCCAGATCCTAATTTTTAAATCTTCTGTGTGCTGGTAAACCTGGAAATCACACTTTATATGATTAAGTATCAAGAGAGTTGGAAAGGAGGGTCTCATGGTTTGCCTGAATTAACATGGATTTTTGGACAGTCTTTTGGGTTGCCCCACCATCTACCCATGTGGGCAGGTTGAGAAGACCCAGAGCCCCCAGCCAGCCAACTATTTCTACCTACAGAGTTGAACTAGACATGGCTTTTAAATGATATCCCTTAAATGCACAAATTTCCACTTATCATGAGAAAAAGACACATGCTTTTATTTTATAAATGTTGATACTGATGGGTAATTGGTAGGTAATAACAGCTCATTAGAATTTAATGTATCTGATCATTTAATTAATCTTTTAAAATTAATTTTAGACTCTCAACAACATGTAACTGTAAACACATGTCACTTATTTGAACTTAAGACAGTGGCTGAAAAAGATTTCTAAATATTATTTGTAACTTTGAGTGTATCCTCATGTGAGACTTTTGATAGAATTTGTTCAAACCTTATGAAAGTTATATTTAGACATGGCCTGATTAAGTTGTTTATTAGCAGTGATCTCTGAGAATAAGATTTATTGCACTTATAATAAAATAAATGAATTAATAAATAAAAGGCTTCTGCTTCTTAATATCTAATTGGATCTTCTAGAATGACATGCGCTATGGGGATATGGATAGTAGGTTAGGATGTTGGATTTTTTTTTTGTTTCAGAGTCCTTTTTGCAGTTCTTTCTTTTTAGGTTGGCAGATATCATGGTGAACCAAGCGAAAGAGTTATGAATACATGTTTCTATAGGGGCCTTTGAGTCTGGGCTATGTGACTTAGATGTTGGATTCTGAATCATCTCATTTTGACCTGCCCTGGAGATGGTCTTTCCTCAGTAGCCTGTAATCCAGAGAACAACCATGTGATCTTAAGAAGATAGCTCCATATCCAGAGTTGTAGTCTATCTCACGATTCTGGAGGCAGCAGGTTGCAACAGGTTATAGAAATAACAACAGCTTGGGGAGGGGTTCTAAAGGATTCAGGCCTAGGCCCTAACTCTATCATCAGCTAACTCCATGGTTTCTTGCAAGCAACTTGCAATTTTATCTCTAAGACAAAGAGTGTAGTGTAGCCTACCTCAGAGGGTTTCTGGAGGAGCTACATGCAATAATACGTCTACGGAAAACATTTTGGAAATTTCTTTTTTTTTTTTTTTTTTTTTTTTTTTTTTTTTTTTTTTTTT
>PVJS01049329.1:0-14696 GCA_004027185.1 Glis glis | reverse complement strand
GGCAAAGGGCCTCGAGGTGCCTGGCGCTCCGAGGAGCCCGCGCCACCGCAACGTCGCCGCCGCCGCCGCCTCTACCCGCTCCTCACTCGGAATGGCAACTAATCCTCCACCCGCACCCCGCCCCCGGCACCGCCTCCCGGCTCGGGACCCGGCAGCTGAGGAAACGAGCACTCCCATTGGCTCCGCCGCTCTCCACCAGAACTCGAGTGATTGGTTCTAGAATAGGAGTGAGAGGAGCTTTGGCCAATGACGGTGGTGCGTCCTGCTTTGGGGGCGGGGCGTGAGGGGGTGGAAGAGTGAGGAGGGGGCTGTGCGCCCGGGGAGGGGCGTGAGAGTTGACAGCTTCTGAGACCAGAGCGAGACTAGGCAAGTGGGTCCATGTGTGCCCTGCGCGTGCTCCGACACCCACAGACACGCACGCGCCCCGGTAAGCAGGTCGCAAGGGCTCCACCCGCCTGGGCCGGCTGTACAACTTGAGACAGAAGATACTTACGACAAACTTACTTTGCAAGTACACCTGCATCCGGTGGGATGTTTTAGAGTTAGAACCAGAAGAATCGATCCCTTCCCCCTCTAATTTTAGTGATCTGAGTTTTCGTAGCTTAGTACCCTTATGCATCAAAAGAACTTCAGGTGAGCAGGAGCAATGCCTGGAAGGTGGATTGAACAAAGGACACTTACTTTTAAAGCCTGTCCTAACATTAGTAGTTATGCGGTGAAAAGAGATAATCAAATTCTATGTTTCAAGACAGTAACTGAATTGCAGAGGTCAACAAGGATTTTTACGTCATTACAGCATCAGATATATTAATGGAGGGCACCCCGTTGCCTTTCCTGAAGCAGATGGCCTCTTGGGAGTAATAAATACCAGGCATAATGTAACAATCCATTGTGGTAAATTTGTTTTTTATTCTGCAATGAAACTGAGGAAGTACAGAGATTTTAGATGACTAGCATAACCCTGAATTTACCCCCACAATTAACCAAGGTTCAATCCTTAAGCAATAACAATTAAGGCTCTATATCAGATATCTTCCATTAATTTCCACGAGATTAGAAAAAAGAGAAGTGGGATGTCAGATTGGTCTGCTCTTAGAGTCTGCCCACACTGACGAGCTTCCTCTGTTTTCAGGCACTATATCCAGGGGTCAGTTTCACTAAGAGGAGTCATCCGTCTCTGCTTCTTTGTGTGCCCAGACCAGAAAGCATACTAGGTTCTATTTAAAAATTGATGAAACCCAATAAAAATACAAAAATTGCATCCAGTACTTTATCCCATTAGGCTAGTGACAGTTTCTCACTTTATCACATATTAAAATAATAGCTAACATTTATTGAACATTCACCATGTGCCAGCCACTGTTTTAAAAACATTATGTGTCAACTCATTCATTCCTCGTGTAATCCTCAAGGTATGTACTATTATCTCTGCTGTGTTCCCAGCTGAAGCACAAAGAAGCTAAAGGTCTTGCCTGATATTACTCAGCAAGTAAGTGGGGAGCTAAGAATCTAAACCAGAAGGACTGGCTCGGGAGTCTTGAGTAAGCCCTCTGCTCTAGTGCCTCATAGCTTAAAGCTGTGGAGTTTGTGATTGATAGAGTATTTAATGGTAGTCCACAAATACCATCTTTGAGATAAGTTCCCATTAGTCCAGAAGAAAGTTTATAAGTGAAAGACAGCTCATTTTCTTTTTGACTTTCCAGAATCATATATATATATTTTAATTGTAAATAGGCCAAAACTATACTCTTTCAAATTTGATATAATTGACCTATTGTATTAACTTTTTCCACCTAAAAATTAATGGTTCTTCACTAATTAAGAAATTACATTCTTTTGTTAGTAAAAAGAACAATAAATGGCTTCTTTCTGGTGACTTTTCCAGAATTCAAATTTTCAAGATCAAAAATTTGATAATTAAAAATATGTAAAATTTTAAAATGCAGGTAAAGTTCTTTGTTGTTGATTCAGTTACAGCATGATTTCTTTATATAAATATCATCTCTGGCCATTCCTAAATATAAGTATGGAACAATTTCAACACATTAGATTATAATAACTCTAAATTTATACTAAGCCTTAGTCACAATGATCAATACTTGATTTGGATCTAAAACAAGATACCTGGCCATTTTCTAAGTCTTTCTCATTTGTTCAACTCTACCATAGCTAACTTAAGTCAGATATCTGAAAGCAAATCTAAATGACCCACAAGGAGAATCGGGATGATCTTAAAATACTATTTTCAGTTACTGTAAGTCATCATGATTTATTTAGAAGTTTAATCACTTGTTTACTAAAGAAACTTTGGTTGAGGGCTGAGGCTATAGCTCAGTAATAGAGCTCTTGCCAAGCATGTGAGAGGCCCTGGGTTCAATCCCCAGAACACAAGGAAAAAAAAGGAAACCTTGGTTGTCTCTAAAACCCTTATTCTCGTGAAATGAGTAGTGATCTTCACACCTAAAGAATTCAGGCTTCAAACAAGTCAAAGGGGGACTAAAATAAATCAAACTCCATACTTGTTTTCAAATATCTGTTTGTTGAGTTCTTGATACTTTACTCTTATTGATGATAGTGCGCTCCAAAGATTTGCTCTCTTTAGTAATTTGGAAACCCCCTAGAACAGGGTGCAGATTGCTGGGCTAGAAGACCATTATTATACTCCTATGCTAGCTATGGAATAGGCCCAGCACAGATTTGCCCTATTTTGTTGAATATAAGTGTAACAATCTCTGAAAATTCTATACAAGGATTGTTAGGACATTTTTACTATGTTGTCCTAACTAGAAGAAGACAAAATTGAGAGCATAATTTGGTGGCATGAGAAATACTTCTGTTCTCATTAGCTTTATTCCTTGATTGTCTGTGGGATAAGAATCCAGCATTAGCTAATCTAAGGTAGAATTCTGTTATACTTTTTAATTAGTACAAAAAATGGCAATGTACCATTTCAGGTTAAATTAAAACTTGGAGTCACTGACTACATATGATTGATGCACAAACCACATGGAGAGACAGCAAGATGAAGAATCATCAAGCATATAGAACTACCCAAACCTTCTCTTTAGTTCCATCTGGGTTTTCTAGGCTGAGCATCTGCTATACTTTGAATGTGATGTGTCCCCCAGAGCTCATGCTGAAATCTAATCCCCATTCTGAGATATTAAGCGGGGGGAAACGTCATCTGACTGTGGTGTTTAGAGGTGGGACCTTGGGGGTATGATTCAGATTGTCATTAGGATAGAGGCCCCCCGATCACATTCTAGTGGGTTCACAAGAAGAAAAGGAAAGGCCAGAGATGCGTACACACAGACTCCCTGTCTCTTGCCATGCGATGCTCCGAGTCACCTTCTTGCCAGCAAGAAGGTCATCACTAGATGAGACCCCTAGACCTTGCACCTCCAGGCCCATGAGTCAAAATAAACCTCTTTTCCTTACAAAGTAACCTGCCTCAGGGACTTCATTAAAATGATGAAAAATGGACTAATATAGCATCCAAGGCACATCCAAATCCAAGAGGCAGTGCAGGCTGTCAGTATTAGCAATGAGGTCATGGCTGGGAGAGAACACTGAACAGATTTGCACTGATGTTCATCTTAAGCTGATTAAATTCTCTTGTAGGTGGATTCCTAATAGCAACAACAAAGCCTTGCCTGGATTTATATCCCTGGCAGATGCTTAAAGTAAAACTCCTTACTGTTTGTGACAGACTACATGCGCCTTCGTACCAGGCCTTCCCTCTGCTTGAAAGGTTCTTGCCCCAGATATCCACATGTCTTGCTTCCTCATTTCCACCAGGTCTTTACCCAAAGGTCACCACCTTGATGATAACCCTTTTTAAGATGACAAGCAACCCTAGATTTCCTCTACTCTCTTATTTTTTCCAGAGTGTATATATATATATATATATATATATATATATATACTGATTTGTGTGTGTGTGTCTAAAATTTAAGAGTCATGAAAGCAAGACTTTTTGTCAGTTTTCTAACTGCTAAATCTCCACAACAGTGCTTAGTACATGGTAGATGATAATCAATAAACACTTGTTCAATGTTGTTAAAAGAGTGGCAAATTTTAGCCAGTGTTTGTCTTGTGAACTAAAACTTGTACCTTTCATCAGAAAATAATATATAAGAATAGGTATATTTCTGCTACAAAAGCATAGCCACAGAGTAGAAAAAATATTCCATGTGGCTGCTCTAAACCATGCAGATATTTGCATTGGAGTTGGCATTAAAAAAAAGAAAGTATATCTTATTTTATGGTCCTTATAGATGAAAGTGAAAAATATTCATCCTAGTGGGTCCTAGAAGCTCACCAGAGGTTAAGAATTGGATATGAAATTGGTAATGGAAAAAAAGGCAATTGAAATTTACAGGAAAAAGAAAAGACAACTGAGATTGACAGAGAAGGGCAGTTGAGGAAGGTCAGTTAAGGAGTGACACCTGCTGATCTGCTGATTGGCAGGTACTTCGCTCATTGTTATGAACAGCTATTCTCAAGAGGCCTGTGTGAAGGAACTGAAAAATAAATGACATTTAATTTGGTAGAAAAACACCATCACCTGTAAATATGAAAAATTTTGTCCTGTTTCTATAAGAAGTTCAGAGGAAACAATAGAAATACGAGGAGATATTTTGTTTTTAGCTGGTAATATCATCAGTAGAGTTAAGCATGCAGTTATCGCTAGACTACAAGAAACCATTGGCTCTCCAGCTCTCATCTTCACACAACCTCTTGTCGCCTTCTATGATGTTGGTGGCACATCCCCCTGAGCTGCTACATAACTAGACTTTTACCGTTAAACTAAAAGACTGTAGTGCCAGGTGTGGTGGTGTACACCTGTAATCCCAGTACTAAGGAGGCTGAGACAGGAGGATCTCTGGTTCGAGATCAGCCTCAGCAACTTAGTGAGACTTTCAGCAACCTAGCAAGACCCTGCTTCAAAAATAAAAAAATAAAAAGGACTGGGGTGTAACTCAGAGGTAAAATGCCTCTGGGTTCAATCCCCAGTACCACAAATAGGTAAGATGTGGGGACCAAAGAACTGTAAATATTCTAACTCTTTCTGTGCTGTGACATTCCTTTTGTTTTAGTCCCAAAGTGCCCACATACACGAAAGCAAGAGCAGTCCTATGAAGGAAATAGGCTTTATTATCATAGTATATTTAATGGGAGTTTACAATGATTAAAGTGTATCATAGATTAATCTCTTCCTCTGTGGTTGAATCTTACTTTTTACCACCTGAGTAAGTGTGTTGAGGGACTGTTGTTAGGGTACAATCAATTCATCAGCAATGCTTGCTTAGAGAAGTTTCCTTTTACTATTTTAAGCTTTCTGTAAAATACAATTTTCAAAGTGCCTACTCAGCCTCTTATTGAAAAGGTCCACGTTAATGCATCTAATACGCCTGTATGAGGGCTTAGTTAGCATCAAGCCACAGTAACCTCTCAATGTCTTCAAAGTGACAGACACTGCTGTACACTCTGTAGGACATAACTGTTCTCACAGTTTGGTAAGTCTTGATCTATTTAGGAGTAAAAAGATAAAGTTTACAGCTATATTTAGGCAAAAATAAAGTATTGTGAAAGTGATGGGAAAGAAAGCTCCCTTTGGAGGACAGGCTTCAGGAGGAAGAGTATGAAGCAGTTGTGGGGCTAGGAACACACAGGACCTGCTAGAAGATGATTGCACAGTCGACCTTGGCTGATGGTTCATGGAAGATAATGTCAGTGACAGTCAGGGAGGGCCTTAGATGCCAGGTAAAGCTTGCACATTACTGAGTATGCAGAAAAGAGCCACTGAAGATTCTTGAATGGGTGGGAGAACATGAGTGCAGCTGTGCTTTATGAAGATGAATGCAAGAAGAGTTTGTGACTTCCACTGGAGACTGAAGACTGGAAGATGATGGAGGAGACTTTGAGAATAGTTCATGTGCATTCAGGTAACATGAGTTAGGGGAATGACAAGGCCAAGGAGAAGGTGCAAAGGTTCAAGTGGTGCTTCTGAGACAATAGTCATGTGGACCATGGAAGGACGAGATTGGGCCTCTCAGGCTCCATGCTTGGATGCCTGAGAAGACGGTTATAACTTTTAACAGGAGCAGGGCAGCCAAGAGAGAGTAGGTTTGGGGAAAAGATAGTGGATTCAGCTATAAAGAAAAAAATCTAGAAAAGAAGGCAGAGGGGAACTACTAACAGAATAGAGAGTTCAGTGTCTCAGAAAGTAAGTTTGGTAGATGCTTTGTGAGGTATCTGGCAATCTAAAAGAAAGAGAAAGAAAGAAAGAAAGAAAGAAAGAAGAAAGAAAGAAAGAAAGAAAGAAAGAAAGAAAGAGAAAGGAAGGAAGGAAGGAAGGAGAGAGGGAGAGAGAGAGAGAAAGGAAAGAAGGAAGGAAGGAAGGAAGGAAGGAAGGAAGGAAGGAAGGAAGGCAGGCAGGCAGGCAGGCAAGCTCAGGCATCCTGACAACTGTGTTTATACAAAATGACTTTGCTCTTCTGACCACAGTTGATTGGACCTGAGTTCCATTACCAACTAAAGCTGGACCAAATTTTCTCCCCCAGGAGTTTGGAATTAAGAAATGGAAGGTTATTCTACTAAGGACATGAACCAGGTAAACACAGAAATTTGTGCATGGAGTGGCCACTTTCTGCCCTGGGCACAGAGAAGCAGAGGAAACCCACCTTCTAAGAGAACAGTATGAAGTGACTTGCTCAACAGAGGAGAAATGAGACCAGATGATCAGAAAGAGGGAGACAGCCCGAGAGCCCTGTGATGACTATTTCATGTCTTATCCATCTTCTTCAACTCTCCAAAACCACCACCATCCTGCCACACCCCTGCTGATACAACCCTAATACATTCCCAACATCAAATCTCTACATCTTTCAGCATTTGGACCCATTTCTCCTTCCTTTCTGTAAAAGTGATACATATTCTTCTCTCCTATCAAAAGCCATCTCCTCTATTTTTACTTTGAATTCCTTCCCCTCTCTCCTCAGGAACTTCATTTCTTCATTTATTCCCTACCTCTTCTTCACCATCAAATTCTTAACAATTCCTAATAATGTATATGTGAGCATGCAGCCATGCCAGCATTAAAAAAAAAAGCAAAACATCACAGGGTGTGGTGCATGTCTGTCATCCTCATACTTGGGAGACTCAGACAGGAGGACCTCAGGTTCCAGGACAGCCTCAGCAACTTAGGGAGACTCTCAGCAACTCTCAAACCCTGATTCAAAATGAAAAATAAAAAAGGGCTGGGGGTGTAGCTCAGAGATAGAATGCCCGTGAGTTCAATCCCCGACATCACACACACACACACACACACACACACACACACAAATTCTTATGCCATCTCTTTCCACCTGCAGTCCAAATTCTCTGATTCTTTCACAGAAGTACTTCTAGAGAGAGATGTCCACACTTTATTCTGATTTCCTATTCAATCTACCCCAATTTAACTTCCACCCCCCCACCATACCACTGAAAATCAACGTCAACGACCTCTTGCAGGGCCCAGTGGATATTACTAGGACCTGATCCTATTCCAACTCCTTGTAGTTTTCCACTGAGTTGATCAGGCTCATCTTCTTGAAAAAGATCTCTTCTGTTGGAAGAGATCCTGCTCTATCCCCTACTTCTCTAACTGCTGCTGTTCTGTGTCCTTCAAAGATTCTTCCTTCTCTACCCCACTCTAGAAATCTCTAGAGCTCTATATTCTTTGCCTTCTTGTCTATAAACCCACCCTCTCGGTAATATCAACCATTCCTATGGCTTTAAATAAAATTCTGTCAATTCTTAAATTCATTTATCTAGCCCAGATATTTCCTCTGAGCTCTATATCATATTTCCAGTGATCTGCTTGACATGTCAAGTCTCATGAATACCTCAAATGAATGTGTCCAAAATGGAACTAGTCTTAACTTCTGAATTCCTACTTTATTCTATCCACCCCCCCACAAAAAAATTGTGTCCTCTTTTGTTCCCCATTACAGTAAGTGGTGTCACTGTCTACCCAGTTACTCAAAAAAAGAAACCTGGGCAATATTCTTGATTTCTAGCTCTCCTTCCCTCCCCACCTCCACCCCTTAGCTGGTCTTCTTTGTTCCTCAAAAATAGATGTCTAATCTGTTCATTTCTCTCCCATCTCTTCTGCAATTACACAAATCCAAACTGTTGTCATCTTTACCTAAATCATTGCTGTAGCTGCCCAATTGGAGTCCCAGTTTCTGCTCTTGCCTTCTTTAATCTAGTTTCTAATTATTAGTCATGGTAAACTTGAAAATATATTGGACCATGTTGTTTCCTGCCTAAAACCATACAATGTTTTCCAATTACTTTGCAATGAAATCCAAGTTCCTTAAAATAGCTCAAAAGGAGCAGTGTGTGGTGGCGCACGCTTGTAATCCCAGTACTTGGGAGGCTGAGACAGGAGGATTGCAGGTTCGAGGACAGCCTCAGCAAGTAGTGAGACTCTCATCAACCTAGCGAGACCCCGTTTCCAAATAAAAATAAAATAGGGCTCGGGGTGTATCTTGGAGGTAGAATGCCCCTGGGTTCCATCCCTGGTACCACACACACACACACAAAGCTCAAAAGTCCCTGCCTGTTCTGACTCTGCCTCCCTCTCCACCTAATCTTGCTCTGCACACTCCTTTTAAGTTCCAGCCACAATGGCCTCCTTTCACTTCCCCCGAAACACCACTGCAGGGACCTCACACAGGTGTACCCTCAACCTGAAACACTCCTTCTACCTCCCGACTCTGTAAGCTGAATGTTTCCCTCTTTGGGGGGGGGATGGAGATGGTACTGGGGATTGAACTCAGGGGCATTCTACCTCTGAGCTATACCCCCGGCCCTTTTCTATCCTTTTTGTTTTAAAACAGGGTCTCACTAAGTTGCTGAGGGTCTCACTTAGTTGCTGAGGCTGGCCTCAAACTTGCCATCCTTTGGTCTCAGCCTCCCAAGTACTGGGATTACAGGTGTGGGCCACCGTGCCCAGCTCCCTCACATTTTTCAGGTCTTAACTTAAATGTCATGTCTTGGAGTATCCTTTCTGAGTCATCGCCCATCACTAATAACCTATAATAATCCATCATTAAGTCAGTGTGTTTCATCCATAGTGCTCATTACAAGTTACAAATACACATTTGTTTACTTGCTTATGGTACGCCTTCCCCACTAGATTGTAAAGTCTCCAAGCACAGGGACCTTGTCTGTTCTGCTCACTACTCGATCATTTGACAGCTAACCAGTGCCCAGAATATGGCTAGTGCTCGAAAAATATTTTTTATCATTTTACTGGTTGCCAATGGCTTTCTAATTCCATCTTCCAATCTTTCTATAGTCCTATTGCCCTTTCTGTGGGAAAGTTTCCTGTGGTCTTATATTAAAATCCCCCTTGTTGTTTCAATTATTTGAGTAGATTTCTGCTCTTACAACAAATGGTCACTAATTGATGAGACCTGTAAGAGAACAAGGTGATCAACAATGCCACATGCTGTTGAACAGGCAAGAAGGTTAATAGCTGAGCAGAGGTTACTGGATCTTCCCATTGTAACCTTCAAGCCAGCAGTGTCCATAAAATGTCCTATGGCGCCACATACAACTGGGTCAATGAGAGGGGCAAGAAGGTGGATGCACCAATGTACAGTACTCTTATTGAGATGTTTGACAGCAAAAATAAGGCATAAAATCAAATGACATCTTGAGCTCCTGCAGAGTCAAAGAGAACAGCCAGGTGTGGTGGCACTCACTTATAATCCCAGCTACTTGGGGAGGCTGAGGCAGGAGGATTGAAAATTTGAGGCCAGTCTCAGCAATTTAGCCAGACCCTGTCTCAAAATAAAAAAGGGCTGGGGATGTAGCTCAGTGGTAAGATTGCACCTGGGTTCAATCCCCATTACATTGGGTGGAGGGAGTATATGTTGGCTTAGTTTCCTAGAAGAGGGAGGAAATGCCTATTGATACACCCATAAGCCAAAGATGCCAAAGGAGAGTAAAATGAAGGTTTGAGCAGAGCAGACGATTTAGCTTCCATGAGGCAGTAGAGAATTTGATCAAGAACACAGGGTTGCCAAAAGGGGACAAGGTTTACCCCTGTACTACAGGAAGGAAGGACAATAAGAGAGCAAAAGTAAAGTCAAAATTCTGGATAGAGAAAAGAGAGGTTGAAGCCAGGTGTGGAGGCACATACCTGTAATCCCACTACTTGGGAGGCTGAGACAGGAGGATGGCAGGTTGGAGGCCAGCCTCAGCAACTTAGCACAGCCCTCAGCAATTTAGTGATACCCTGTTTCAAAATTAAAAAATAAATACATAAAATGGGATAGGGCATTGCTTGGAGGCAGAACACCTCTAGATTCAATCCCCAGTACCAGAGAGAGGAAAAGGGAGAGGGAGAGGAGAGAAAGAGGGGGAGAGAGGCAGAGAAGTTGAACATGTCCACTTCAGAAGTAGCAAAGTCATCTGCAAACTAATTGCCAAGGGGAGGATCATCAGAATCTCCTGAAGGACTTTTCCAAACCTCCCTCCATCTCTGACCTCCCTGCTCATGACTAGCTGCTTTCCACCATGATAGCAGAGACTTGCTGCTGCAGAAGGCCACGGTGGGGGATGCGAGTATTTCTTGGGTGGGATGGAGTAGAAAATAGACAGCAATCACCCAAGACAAGGGCAGCCAGAAGGGGGGACGGGGGTTGGGAGATCTCTGGCATCGTGAGGAATATGATGGAGTATGACAAGGAAACAGAACTCTGCTTTCCAAACACGTCAAATCATTAGGCATACCTAGGGCCACTGCTAAAAATACAGATTTCAGCGCCCTTCCCTGGGAAGTCTAATTCATCGAGGCTGGTGTTAGGAGGGGTAGGATTATGTCATTTTTAACAAGTTCTCCAGGTGATCTTTAGGATCAGGCAAGTTTGGATAAGAGTGTATTAGAAATAATATAAATTCACTGAGTATTATTGCAGGCCCCAAATATGTTTTCCATTTTTAGCCAAATACAAAGAAACATTAATACATGACATCAATTCATGGAAATTACCAAAATAAAACAGCTTCCAATATTCGACCTGTATTACTGCAAAATAATCTACGAGGTCTGTCATTTTACATAATTGGTATTCTATTATATGGTTCCAAATAAGTTACAGTGATATTTAACATGCAATTCTAGAGTACAGATACTATAGACTATTTCATTGAGGAAAACATAAATGGACTCGATTGGCTAACGGTTATTATTTATAACATGGTAATGACTCAGATATTTTAAAGCCTGTTCTGCTTCTAGTTTGCTTAGCTCCCAGATTAATAAACTAAACATAATAAAATCTAAGAATGCAACTTGATCTTACCCATTCCTAACATTCTTAAACAAAATCTCTAGCACACTGGCAGTAGAACTGCTGAGAGTAGATCAAGTCCGGGAAAAATATTTTTCTATTCTGCTCTAGAATGAGTGATTCGTATTACACAACATTCACAGCCCAAACACTTTCTGGGACCACAGAGCCCCACTAATTTGTACCAGTTTCCCTTCATTCTAGTTGGCCCTGACCAGCAGGTATAAATTAGTGCTAAATCAATATTAGCTGATACTTCCCCAGGTGTGGGAAGTGAGGAAACCTGATCACATGAGCAAACACAGCCCTTCCTGGCTACATTTAAAATAGGGTGGTTGTTATTACACTGTAGGGGAAAGGTGTGTTTTTTAAAGACGTCTTATGCCACTTTAATTTGCATTACCTAGATATACTGATATCAGTAGTCAGAATCAATTTTCACTTACGGATTCCCCACCACCATTCACACATTTTTCATTCTTTCGTGGAATCTTCTCCTGCCCTCCCTATTCCTCCTCACCCCCAGCTATGCCATATGCCCCACACCCTTTTTACTGCTCGCTTAGACATGGCGTTGAGTGGGGGAACCAAGGGGACTGAGTTTACATACCTGCTTCAATTGCTCACCTTGGGTGGAGCAGTGTCCTAAATAAACTTTAGTTTTGCCACACCACCATTACTCAATAAAGTATTCATACAAGTGTCACTTAATAACACAAAAGTAAACAAGGCCCTTAAAGTTGTTATTGAGGAAAGATGCACCAGCTGCCCATTTTCCTTACTCAAGGGCCAATCTCACTACACTTGTTCTTAGAAAACTAAGGAGTTTTCTTTATAGTTAAGCAGGGCACAGTGTACATACAGTGAGCTACCTTTACACTTGAAAGGATTCATTCTTTTGTTAATTATCAATGACAAGAAATCTTGTTTCTCTCAAGGGCTTACCAGTCATAGCTATTCATAGTGTAGCTATGCATTCAGTGCTTCCACAGATATCAAAAACATGTTTGTTCAGTACTTATCCATAGATGGACACTGTTCAAAAGTCCACGAAAATATTGTGACTCTACATAATATTTTTCCCTTCTCTTTCCTGGGTCTTATGAAATATAATACTTTTAAAGACACTTTAACATCTATGACCTTTTTGTACCACAACAATTCTATGAAGTAGTTACAACATGTATACAATCTCCATTTTACAGATGGGTAAACAGAGGCCCACAACCTTGGCTGGGGTCACAGCACATGAGAGGCTGAGAAGCAGAGACCAGGTCTTCTGATTCTTAGCCCAGTGTTTTTCCTTCACTATAAAAAAATTGCCTCTGTAGCAAGTCAGTGATGTGATCACTCTGTAATAGAGAGGCATGGATCTTTTCCACCTTGATCTTTGGTGGGCCTGTGAGCTAATAATGCATGTAAAAGAGGACACTCACCGGCTGCAAGATTGATTACCTACATTCGGGGCAACCTGATGATGCACCTTGATAGGAGAAGGGCCTGGCTAAAGGTCTTAATTTGCTTTAAACATCCAGAGTTCCTGATAGGAAGACAGGGTGTGGTAATTATATATCTTGCTTTTGGCTTATCTTCTCTGTATCCTCACCCTCACAGATGTCTCTCAAACATTGCTAATTACAGCTGTCAGAGCCAAAGCATACAAACTCATAATCCACACAGATGACATCTATTCAAACTTGTACAGTCTGAAGAAATTGTCAGTGCTACTGCACTTACATTAGAAGAAAATTGCTTTTAAAAGAGGTAACCTTATTTCTATGTCACTGCTATGTTCTACTACATAGATGTGTAATGCTTTCCCAGTGATCTGAGCAAGTGCATATAAATTTATTTGCCTCTAAATTTAATCAGTAACTTGAAAAATAGACTAAAATATATGTGTAGCTAAAGCCATAGGATTAAATTCAAATAGTTTAAACATTGGAAACTGATCCAATTAGTGAAACCAACTTGAAACAGTGAAAAAACTGCTTCTAAGTAAGATGAAGAATCAGTATCAAGAAATAGTACAGCACAGAAAAGCTGTCGCAGGCGCTACAAAGTGGAACCTGGCTTAACAACATGTTAACTTCTTTTCACAGATTCAGCAAGTTCTTGTAGTTGTGGCCTTAACACAACAATATATAAGGCACAGTGGAACTTCCCACCATCTTCAACACCAGCCAGATTAATTGTAATGCATTCTATCTAGTATGGGGTCCCACAATTTAGGAGGTACAAATGTTTGAAGAACTATGAAGACAAGAGTCTAGAAAAAGTCAGTTGGATTAGCTTTTACTTTGGAGAAGCAGTTCAAAGACGGCTTAGTAATGGCTTTCAGGTATAATTAGTGCCATAGATGTTGGTGTTTGGGGATTTTTTTTATTGTAAGAAGAATGCATAGAAATGTTGCAGATTTAAGAAGAACAGGGTAAATAAAAGACCTACCATATGTTTAGCACCTGCCCTGTCCCAGGCACACTGTGCACATTATCTCATGGACTCCCCACAGAAACCCTGCAAGACAGAAACCGAGAATGAGAGAGAAGTAAAGTCAAGGTCAAAGGTCAGAGTCCTTTACCTGGTATTTGGCAATGAGGTGTGTTTACCGCCAAAGCCTACTTACCACACCAAATCACCATAATACTACATTGGGTGAGGCTGTGGAATCCTCTTCCCTCATTGAATTTAAGAATAGTTTCTATAAACATATATCTAGGATAGTGGCATAGTCCAATCTAGAAATAAGAAAATGGACTAAATTCCTCTGAGGTTGCCTTTAGCCTTGTAATTTTAGATTAAAATTCAGATCAATACAGATTTAGTCCAAGGCTTTTACTGGGCATACACTTTAAAAAAATCATTAAAGATCTGAGACCTATAACATGAGTAAGACTTCAGATGTCTATATTTAAAGTTTTCTCCACTTCAATACCCAACAGTAAGAAATTAGTCCAATAAATAATATTAACCAAACAATGGAATTCTGTTACTGTTAGAATTATGTAGTAGAAATTTTAATGACATGTGAAAATGTTTATAGCATATTGTCAAATGAATCAAAAAAGAAAAACCAAACCAAACTATAAAAACATATTTTTTAATTTAATAAAAATATATATATATATATATATATTTTTTTTTAGAATAACAAAAAATATTTTACTAAAACATAAGATTTACAGAAGTTTCCAGACAAGCCATACAAAATGGTCACAAGCTCTTTCTGAAGGGGGAATCTACACTTGACAGCAAAGTCACACTGTATTAGTGAGGGCTGTGATGTTCTTAATGTTCCCATGCTGGTTCAATCAAGCTCGTCCACCTACAGCGTCTGATAAA
>PVJS01049328.1:0-14702 GCA_004027185.1 Glis glis | reverse complement strand
AAAAAAAAAAAAAAAAAAAAAAAGTGAAGTATGAGAGGAGGGTGGGTGCAGATAGCTGCCAGTCTGGAGGAAGACAGAAACAGAGCCGGGCCTGCGGTGGAGGTGAGCCAGAATCTCACCACAAAGGAGGCTTTCTACGCCTGAGCTACACCCCCAGCCCTATTTTATTTTTATTTTGAAACAGGGTCTCTCTAGGTTGATGAGAGTCTCACTACTTGCTGAGATTGGCCACGAACCTGTGATCCTCCTGTCTCAGCCTCCTGAGTACTGGGATTACGGGCATGCACCACGCCCAGCTTTAGAATGGATATTTCTGAGTGGGGCTGTTCTGGGCTGTGAGAGGGTAGAGAAGGTCACTGGAGGTGACTGGGTAGATCACCCATATGGCCAGTGGCACCCCCAGGGTGAGACAGGACAGGGATAGGGAGGGTGGGGGAGTACGTGGATCTTTGATCAGGGTCCTGGAGCCCTGGAGTATCAGTTAACAGGGAAGGGCGAGGGGAGGTTGGGCCAGGGGCCCACAGCCACATTCCCTGTGGGTCCACCTAGGTCAGTAGCTAGACCCGGGGGTAGGGACAGGATGAAGGGCTAACACAGCCCTCCCTGCTCTTTCCCATCAGCCTGATTTTTGGGATACTGACTGTCGTGACTGGTATCATCGGTGTCATCCTGGGGGCAGAGGCTGCAAGGAGGTTCAAGAAAGTCAACCCAAGGGCTGAGCCCCTCATCTGTGCCTCCAGCCTGCTGGCCGCAGCCCCCTGCCTCTACCTGGCTCTCGTGCTGGCTCCAACCACCCTCCTGGCCTCCTATGTAAGTAAGGGCCCCTTTGGAGGTGGGCGGGGTGGGGGGTCCCTGTAGGTGCTGGCTCACTCTGCCAGGTCTTTATGTATGTACATCATTATCCCCATTTTATAGATGAGTAAACGGAGGCTTAGCAAGAACTGCACAGCACAGAAGGTGCAGAGCTGAAGTTTGAACCTAAGTCTTTCTGGTTCTAAAGTATTTCCTCTGAATTCCTGGTTCATGCTTTTTTGTTTGTTGTTGGTTTTTTTTTTTTTTTTGCACTGGGGATGGAACCCAGGGGGCATTGTAGCTCTGAGTTACACCCCTGGCCCTTTTTATTTATTTATTTATTTTAAAAAAATTTTTTAAATTTTTTTGCGGTACCGGGGATTGAACACAGGGACGTTCTACCTCCGCGCCACACCCCTGGTCCTATTTTTTTTATACTTTATTTTGAAACCGGGTCTCATGAAGTTGCGGAGGGCCTCACTAAGTAGAGAGAGAGAGAGAGAGAGAAAGAGAGACAGTGAAAGAAAGAGAGAGAGAGAGAGAGAGCTGAGGCTGGCCGCGAATCTGGATCTTCCGGTCTCCGCCTCCCAAAGTACTGGGATTATAAGCGTGCGCCACCACGCCCGGCGTCTTTTTATTTTTTAATTTTGAAGCAGGGTCTTGCTAAATTGCTGAGGGTCTCACTGAGGTTGTACCTGAACCTGCAATTCTCCTGTCTCAGCCTCCCAAGTACTGGGATTACAGGCGTGAGCCACCACACCCGGCCATGCTCTTTGATTTGAAATAATGGGATGAATCTGTTCCCAGGGCAACAAGTCGTGAGCCCAAGGCGCCAGTGGGGAATTCTCCCCGGGTTACAGATGATGGAAGCAAGCGGGGCCCGGGCTGGTCATGGCCGATGCGGACCTGCCCGTAGGTGCCCATCACAGTAAGAGCCAGTTCTCCAGGTCCCTATCCCATCACATCCCCTCCTGTGCCCCGCACTCTGGCTGTCCAGTGACATGGGCTGTCACACCTCCCTGCCTTTGCTGGTGTCCATTCCGTTCACTAAGGACACTGTTCCCTCTTCCGTGCATCCTTGGATCCTTCTCTTTCTGCAAGACCCAACTCAAAGGCCACCTCCTCCCAGAGCCTCCCCAGACTGCCCTATCTGCATGTCAACCTCACCCTTCCTGCTTGGGCTCAGCCTGTGTGGGGCCCCTCTGGCTCCCAGGCATGTGGGGCTGTATCCACAGGCAGGGAGCACAACGGGCAGGGGCCAGAGCTGAGAATCCCTGCGTGCAGCAGGATCCCTAACCCTGCCGGTGCCCCAAATGAGAAGCACCACCGCTTCCTGGAAGACGGCACCCGCCTAGCCACAACCAGGCTCCCCCTCACCCCCTATCCATGGCCAGGGCTCTGTCTCTGGGCCCAGGGGTCCCTGCCTCTGTGCACATGGATGCCCTCGCACATGTGTGCCAGGTTCACCGAGCAGACTGGACTCGGAAGGCAAATTGACAACAGCTTCAGTGTTTCGTGCTGTTTGGGTGGGTTTCCTGTCCACGACTGGGTCGCATAGCTCTCCAGTCACAGTCATGGACTGTTTCCACTTAAACCACAGCTCTGGCTCTACTTCCAAATAAAGCTGCTATCCAGGCCCAGAAAATTGTCCTAGGAAGAGCGGCACGCTGTCATGCTCCTGTGCCACCTTTTGTCTCTCATCCCTGTGGTTTTGTCCCCTCTGGGGTTAACCTATGAGGAAGGATGACCAGAAATGGCCAAGGATTACTGACCATTTGCTGCCAGTGCCTTCTGTGTGGCAGATGCCCAGATACTGGGCTAGGGAATACTTTTTTTCTTGTGGTACTAGCAATTGAACCAGGGGTGCTCTACCTCTGAGCTACACCCTCCAGCCCTATTTTATTTTGAAACAGGGTCTCACTAAGTTGCTGAGGGTCTTGCTAAATTGATGAGGCTGTCCTCAAGTCTGCAATCCTCCTGTTTCAGCTTCTCAAGTACTGGGATTATAAGTGTCCACCACTGCACCCGGCTGGGGGTCATTTTTTTATTTTGGGGGGTCCTCTGGCTGTGACTTTGGCATTGCCCAATTCCTTCACATGGGTGTGGCCTTTCCAACAGGACCCTCTTGCTAGAGGCAGTTATGGAGAGTCAGGGAACGAAGCCAGGTCTGCCTCACTGAGCACTAATGAATATCTTGATGTTTATTGACTGGGGTGGGGAGAAGGGACTGAGGCCTTCACTTCTTTTTTTTTTAACTTTTTTTTTTTGTGTGTGTGTGGTACTAGCGGTTGAACCCAGGAGCATTCTACCACTGAGCTACATCCCCAGGCCTATTTTTATTTTTTATTTTGAAACAGGGTCTCACTAAGTTGAAGACAGGACAGGGGGTAGGGAGGGTAAGGGGAGTACATAGATCTTTGATCAGGGTCCTGGAGCCCCAGAGGGCCTCACTAAACTGCTGAGGCTGGCCTCAAACCAGCGATCCTCCTATCTCAGCCTCCCAAATACTGAGATTACAGGTATGCGCCACCACGCCGGACTGAGACCTTTACTTCTAAGTAAGTGCTCGCCCACTAAGCCACATCCCCAGCCCTGGGAGTTTTCATTTCTGGCTGGTGGGAGCTGATGGGGGCCGACGGGGCCTGACCTCATGGGGAGACTGTGGCCCAGCCAGATGGAGACCCCATCAAAGGCCTGTCCCTCCATCAGCCAGCTGGAGCTGGGGACCCCCTGCCAGTTCCACTTCTGCCACTGTCTCGGTGGCTTTGAGAGGCCACTCCTTGGCTGCGTTTCGGATCGGAGACACAGCTGTCTCCCATCCTGCAGCCTGGCGCGCTTCCAGAGCTGGAAGGCTCATCTAGAAATGACATTGTGTCTTGGCCGACAAAGCCAGCTGAGCAAACTCTTCTCCAGGCTTGCCCAGGGTTGAGGGGTGAGGCAGGGAGGTGGAAAGGGCCAGGAGGTGTCCATCCTCCAGTGCCGGAAGCTGCTCAGCCCGCAGGATACCCAGAGGTGCTGGCCCCGTGGCCAGAGCTCCAGCTCTCACCCTGTGGCTCTGACTGCGCCTGTGCAGTCCATCGAGATGTTCTGCCCCGAGATTACGGCTCTGCCCACACCAGCCATCATTCATAAGCCCTAATACCTGCCAGCTTCACCCTCTCCTGCTTGCCCACTCTGCCCAGCCTGGGCTCGTGCTCTGCCATCTTTCTCCGGGACTGCCCAAGAGCTCCCTTCTTTGTTTCCTCCCTTTCCTGCTCACCGACTACAGTCTGTGAACCCAGGGGCATTCTACCTCCGCGCTACACCCCCGGCCCTATTTTTTATACTTTATTTTGAAACCGGGTCTCATGAAGTTGCAGAGGGCCTCACTAAGTAGAGAGAGAGAGAGAGAGAGAGAGAGAGAGAGAGAGCTGAGGCTGGCTGCGAACCCGGGTCCTCCGGTCTCCCCCTCCCAAGTACTGGTATTACAAGTGTGTGTCACTACGCCCGGCCAGGGTGAGCTTTCTAACCCCATGGGCCTTCCCTGCTCAAAAGCCTTGCATGGCTCCCTGGTGCCTTTGGAACTAGGTCCAACTCCTCATGCTGGCATTCAAAGCCCCTCATGGACTCCCCTGACAGCCTTACTGACCTTCTCCGCTACGGCAGTCTTGCCACACAGGACCCCTGCTCATTCCCAGGACATGCTCCACGCCGCTCCCTTGCTTCGTGCCCCTGTCCCTCTCCCTTCTCCATATGCCCAGATCTTTCTGGGCCTTTGAAGGCCAGCTTAACACCATGTCTCCATGGAGCCTTCCCTCACTGTGCTGCTCACCTGAGCCTGTCTCATCCTTAGTGGTCCTCAGTATTATCTTCCATGGATCGTGGTTACCTGGCTCTGACTCCAGTCCCAGTTCCAGTCTGTGAGTTTCAGGAGGGCCCAGGCCTGGTTCCCATCTTTCTTTCTTTTTTTTTGTGGTACCGGGGATTGAACGCAGGGGCGTTCTACCTCCGCGCTACGCCCCCGGCCCTATTTTTTATCCTTTATTTTGAAACCGGGTCTCACAAAGTTGCGGAGGGCCTCACTAAGTAGAGAGAGAGAGAGACAGGGAGAGAGAGAGACAGGGAGAGAGAGAGACAGGGAGAGAGAGAGCGAGAGAGCTGAGGCTGGCCACGAACCCGGATCCTCCGGTCTCCGCCTCCCAAAGTACTGGGATTACAAGCGTGCGCCACCACGCCCAGCTGGTTCCCATCTTTCTCAGCACTCCAGCCGGAAGCACACAGTGTCAGGCTCGTGGAGCTGGGGCGGGGGCAACTCCCTGCTTGTGTAGTGAAGAGCTGAATGTCGAGCTATTGGTATTCATCTATTTATTCAGTAGATATTTACTGAGTGTTGATTCAGTTGCAGCCTAGTTTAAATGTTGCAGACATAGCAGTGAATAAAACAGACCAAAATATCTCTGTTCTTAGAGAACTTAACATTCTAGTTGGGGAAAACAGACAAGCAAGATACATAAGTATACCGGGCGTGGTGGTGCACGCTTGTAATCCCAGTACTTGGGAGGCTGAGACCGGAGGATCTGGGTTCGCGGCCAGCCTCAGCTACTTAGTGAGGCCTCCGCAACTTAGTGAGACCCTGTTTCAAACTAAAGAATAAAAGAAATAGGGCTTGGGGTATAGCTCGGAGGTAGAATGCCCCTGGGTTCAATCTCCAGTACCGCAAAAAGAAAAGATACATAAGTAAAATTCACAATATTTAGATGATAATGAATGCATAGGAGAAAAGTAGAGTGGGGAAGGGAAATAGGGAGCACGTGAGTGTTAGGGGAGAGGGTCGCAGTTTTATATAACGTGACTAGAGAGGGTCCACTGAAAAGGTGATTATTATTATTGTTGTTATTTTTATTTATTTATTTATTTTTTGCGGTACTGGGGATTGAACCCAGGGGCTTTCTACCTCCGAGCTACACCCCCGGCCCTATTTTTTATACTTTATTTTGAAACCGGGTCTCACGAAGTTAAGAAGGGCCTCACTAAGTAGCTGAGGCTGGCTGCAAACCCCGATCCTCCAGTCTCAGCCTCCCAAGTACTGGGATTACAGCGTGCGCCACCACGCCCAGCTACTGTTATTTTTGCAGTGCTATGGACTGAACCCAGGGCCTTGACCTGCTAGGCAAAAATTCTACCACTGAGCTGCATCCCCAGCCCCAGAAGGTGACTGAATAAAGACTCACAGGATGTGAAGGAGGGAATTACGTGGATATTTGGGGGAACAGTTTTCTAGGAAGAGGGAAGAGCAGCTGTAAAGACCCCTGAGTCAGGAATCAGGTGGGTTTGGTGGAACACCAGGGAGGTCCCGGTGGTGAGTGTGGAGAGACAGGGAGGGAGGTGAGGACAGAAAGGAAATGGGGGCCAGAGCACACCGGGCCTTGTGGCCGTGAAGTGGAATTGGCTTTTACTGAGCGAGTTTGTGCTAAGAAGCTGGAGATCTGGCTTTTATCTTCTGCATAAATTGAGATGATCATGTGGTTTTGTCTTTTAGTCTATTACTATAGTGTATTATATTGACTGATATATTGTGTGTGTGTGTGTGTGTGTGTGTGTGTGTGTGTGTGTGTGTGTGTGTTACAGGGGATTGCGCTCAGGGGCATTCTACCTCTGAGCTATACCTCCAGCCCTATTTTATTTTTCATTTTGAAAGAGAGTCTCACTAAGTTGCGGAGGGTCTTGCTAAGTTTCTGAGGCCGGCCACAAACCTGCAATCCTCCTGTCTCAGCCTCCCAAGTACTGGGATTACAAGCGTGTGCCACCATGTCCAGCTACCCCCAGCCCTTTAAAAAATTTTATTTATTTGTGGTACTGGGGATTGAACCCAGGGGCATTCTACCTCTGATCTATACCCCCAACCCTATTTTATTTTTATTTTGAAACAGGGTCTCACTAGTTTGATGAGAGTCTCACTACTTGCTGAGGCTGTCCTCGAACCTGTGATCCTCTGGTCTCAGCCTCCCAAGTCCTGGGATTACAGGTGTGTGCCACCATACCTGGAGACTGCTATATGTTTAACCAACCTTGCATTCCTGGGATATATTTTCCCCTTGGTCATGGTGTAACTGTTTGTAGCGTTGCTGGATTTGGCCCAGTAGTCTTTTGTTGAGAATTTTTGAACCTAAAGTCCTAAGGGATATTAGGGATATCTCACTGAAATTTTAGAGGTAAATATATATGCGTCTATATTCTGTGTCTTTGATTTTGATATCAGGGTAATGGCCTCAGAATGAGTTGGCAAGTGTTCCTTTTCTGTTTTTCTTTTCTTTTTTTGGGGAAGAGTTTATGAAGGATTCATGTTAATTCATCTTTAAACATTTGGTAGCATTCACCAGTGAAGCCATCTGGTTCTGGGCTTTTGTTTGGGGCAAGTTTTTTGATCATAAACTAAATATTTACTTGCTATGGGTCAGTTTATATTTCCTATTTCTTCTTGAGTCAATTTTGGTAACTTGCATCTTTCTTTTTTTTTTTTTTTGCAGTATTGGGGATTGAACCCAGGGGCATTCTACCTTCGAGCTATACCCCCAGCCCTATTTTTTATTCTTTATTTTGAAACAGGGTCTCACTAAGTTGTGGAGGGAGGGCCTCATTAAGTAGCTGAGGCTAGCCGCAAACCTGTGATCCTCCTGTCTCTGCCTCCCAAGGACTGGGGTTACAAGTGTGCGCCACCACGCCTGGCTTTAGTTGGCATCTTTCTAGGAATTTGTACCTTGTGTGTGTGTGTGTGTGTGTGTGTGTGTGTGTGTGTGTGTGTTACTGGGGATTGAACCCAGGGGTATTCTAGCTCTGAGCTATACCCCCAGCCCTATTTTATTTTTTATTTTGAAACAGGTTTTTTGCTAAATTGCTGAAGGTCTCACTAAGTTTCTGAGGCTGTCCTTGAACCTGCAATCCTGTCTCAGTCATCCAAGTACTGGGATTACAGATGTACCACCCCACTTAGCTAGAATTTGTACATTTAATCTAGGTTAATATAACTTCTTGGTACACAGTTGTTCATAATATTTCCTTATAAATCTTTTTATTTATATCAGGTTGGTAGTTAACGGCCCCTCCTTTTTTTTTTTGATACTGGGGATTGAATTCAGGGGCATTCTATTGCCAAGCTATACCTCCAGCAGTCTCCCCCAATTTTTATTATTTTTATTATTTTATTTTATTGCTGTACTGGGGATTGAACTCTGGGGCATTCTACCTCCAAGCTACACATCCAGCCCTATTTTTTTAATCTTTATTTTGAAACAGGGTCTCACTAAGTTGCGGAGGGCCTTACTAAGTAGCTGAGGCTAGCTGTGGCCCCAGATCCTGGGGTCTCAGCCTCCCAAGTACTGGGATTACAAACGTGCACCACCACGCCCGCCTTCTCCCCCCTATTTTTAAATTTTTTTATTTTGAAACAGTGTCTTGCAGCTTGTAATCCCAATTCTTGGGAGGCTGAAACAGGAGGATCTCAGGTTCAAAGCCAGCCTTGGCAATTTAGCAAGGATCTCAGAGCCTTAGTGAGACCCTGTTCCTAAATAAAGAAATAAGATTGGGCTGGGGGCGTAGTTTGGAGGTAGAATGCCTCTGGGTTCAATCCCCAGTACCAAAAAAACAAAACAAAACAAGACAAAACAAAACAAACAAACAAACAAACAAACAAACAAAAAAACCCCCAGTGTCTTGCTAGGTTGCTGAAAGTCTCACTATGTTGCTGAGGCTGTCCTCGAGCCTGAAATCCTGTCTCAGCTTCCCAAATACTGGGATTACAGGCGTGTGCCACCACGCCGGCTCCATCTTTCATTCTTGAATTTATAATTTGACTCTTCTCAAGCTGGGCATGGTGGCGAATGCCTATAATTCCAGTACTTGGGAGGCTGAGACAGGAGGATCGCAGGTTCAAGGACAGCCTCAGCAAGTAGTGAGACTTATCAACCTAGCGAGACCCTGTTTCAAAATAAAAATAAAATAGGGCTGGGGGTGTAGCTCAGAGGTAGAACACCCCTGGGTTTAATCTGCAGTACCAAAAAACAAAACGAAACATATTTTATTGTTCTCTCCTTTTTTTCTGTGTCAGTTTGTCAATTTTGCTGATCTTTTCAATGAATCAACTTTTGGTTTTATCAGTTTTCTCCACTGTTTTTCTTTTTTTTGTGTGTGGTACCAGGGATTGAACCCAGGGGCATTCTACCTCCGAGCTACACCCCCAGACCTATTTTTTTATTCTTTATTTTGAAACAGGGTCTCACTACGTTGTGGAGGACTTCACTACGTAGCTGAGGCTGATGGCCAACCTGAGATCCTCCTGTCTCAGCCTCCCAAGTGCTGGGATTGCAAGTGTGCACCACCATGCCTGGCTCTCCGTTGTTTTTCTTTCTTTCTTTTTTTTTGCGGTACCGGGGATTGAACCCAGGGGCGTTCTATCTCCGAGTTATACCCCCAGCCCTATTTTTTGTACTTTATTTTGAAACTGAGTCTCACGAAGTTGCGGAGGGCCTCACTGAGTAGCTGAGGCTGGCGGCGAACCCGGATCCTCCGGTCTCAGCCTCCCAAGTGCTGGGATTGCAAGCGTGTACCACCACGCCCGGCTCTCCATCGTTTTTCTATTCTTGGCTTATGTTTAGTAGAATCATCCTGTCTACTCTGTTGAGCATAGACTGGTATGGAGGGCAAGGGCAGAAGAAGAGAGAAAGTCAGCGGGCTATTGCTATCTCGCTGGTGGGACATGGACCAGAGCGGCACAGTGGCGGCGGTGAAAGTGCGCGGACTACAGCTGTATTTTGAAGGTAGAGCTATCAGGATCTCTTGAGAGTTTGAATGTAGAAAATGAGAGAAAGACGAGTTAAAGGTGAGTTCTGGGATATTGGTCTGAGCTGCTGGAAGGAGGGAGAGGCCATTACCTGGATAGGAAAGTGAGCTGGAACAGCGTGTTTGGGGGGAAGATCAGTAGCTTGGTTTTGTACGTTTTGAGTTTGTGTTGGAGGTTGACATCTACATGGAGGTATTGGTAGAGAGTTAGATGCAGGAGTCTGAGGTCCGAGGGACATGACATCACCCTTAAAATTTCAGTGGGCAGGAACTGGCTGCAGGCTACTATCATGGATGTCATTTGGTTTTGGGGAGTTAAAGGGGTCAGCATTAGAAAGGATGTCCGGGCCAGACATGGTGGTACACACCTGTAATCCCAGTACTTGGGAGGCTGAGACAGGAGGATCGCAGGTTCTAGACAAGCCTTGGTAACTTAAGGAGACCCTCAGCAACTTAGTGAGACTCTGTTTCAAAATAAAAAGGACTGGGAGTGTGACTCACAGATAGAATGCCCCTGGGTTCAATCCCCAGTACCAAAAAAAAAAAAAAAAAAAAAGAAAGGAAGAAAGAAAGAAAAAAAGGTGTCCAAAGGGGACTGAGAAATTGTCTTTTGTTGGGCTTCAAAATAGGAAGTCACATTAGCCTCTTGTATCCATCCATCCATCCATCCATCCATCCATCCATCCATCCATCCACTTACCCATCAGTCCTTTCTCTCAGATTGCAGGGGGTAAGTACTGTCCTACACTGTGTTTGCTGCTGCAGGAACCTGTCTTGGTGAGACAGGCTCCAAGACCTTGGGGAGGGCCCGTGGGAAGGTGGGTATGTGTGCCAGTGTGTGCATGCATCTAAGTGTGAATATATTCAGGTCCATGAATGTGTATATGTGTGTATATATCACCTAGCACAAGCATATTTATGCTAAATGTATATGGTGTATACATGTACATTCACATTAATTTATGCACATATATGTGCACAGTGTATGTAAGTATGTCCACATGTTTTGTCTACATGTCTGTGCACGTGCATCCATGCATGTATATCAGGGTATGTGGATAATGACATGGAATCTATGTGTGCATGTGTGTCTGGCTGAATATAGTTTTTCTCCTATTATTTGTGTGTCTGTAACTGGAGGAGTTTCTGGCGGCACAATGTGTCTGCTCCCAAATTTCCTGAAATAAGGACCAAACTATGCTGCATGTCTCATGGAAATGGAGTTTTCTGAGCATATAAAGCCTTGTCTGGGCCCTTCCCTGGGGGAGCCCAGGCCCTGGGTCACACCTAGGGTGCAGGCTTCCTTTTTTTCTATCCTTGCGGTCTCTTGGCTAGGGAAGTGGACTTCTCGGCTGTTAGTTAGGATCCAGACACACACGCAGCAGGTCTTGGCTCACACCCCTTTCCCTGGCCTTCTTCCCAGAGCTGCTGCCCTTTAGAGAAGGGGTTTGTACTCAGAGGAGGGACAGCCCAGGCAGGGGCTCCACAATGTCTCTGACCTGGCGCTGGGGGACGCGACTGAGTGCTTGCAATCCCCCTTCTTTTTTTTTTTTTGGCGGTACTGGGGATTGAATCCAGGGCATTCTACCTCCAAGCTACACCCCCAGCCCTATTTTTTTTATTCTTTATTTTGAAACAGGGTCTAAGTTGTGGAGGGCCTCATTAAGTAGCTGAGGCTGGCTGAGAACTTAAGGCTGAACCTCTTGTCTCAGCCTCCCAAGTACTGGGATTACCAGCATGCGCCACCACACCCGGCTTGCAACCCCTCTTCTGTGGGCTTTGTGTTCAAGATGGAGTGGCCAGAGCTGGGCATGGGGAGAGAGCATTTGTGAGCGGTCTAACAGACTGGATGGTCATTCTTCTGCACTTACTAGTTGTGTGACCTAGAGCAAGCTGTTGACCTGGCTGGGCCTCACTTTTCTTAGCAATAAAATGGAAGGCTACTACTTAACCTCTTGGTTTCATTGAGGACCTAAATGAATTTTTTTTTTTTTTTTGCGGTACCAGAGATCGAACCCAGAGGAATTTCATCTCCGAGATACACCCCCCAGCCCTATTTTTTTTATTCTTTATTTTGAAACAGGGTCTCACTAAGTTGCAGAGGGCCTCACTAAGTAGCTGAGGCTGGCTGCGAACCCGAATCCTCCAGTCTCAGCCTCCCAAGTACTGGGATTACAAGCGTGTGCCACCATGCCCGGCTCAAAATGAACTTTTGAACTTGTTCAAGTTACCTTGGTTATATAACAAAACCTGATGGCTCGAAAGGACGAAAACATTTATTTTGCTCACAGATTGTCAGTTTGGGCAAGGCTCGGTTGGGGGCAGAAGGAGACGCCATCTCTTTCCCACTCGATGTTATCTGGGCAAGATGGGGCGGGGGTTGGATCATCAAAGCCCAGAGCTGTCTGGCAGCTGATGCTGGCCAGGAACTTAGCTGGAGCTCGGGCTGGAACACCTGCCCGTGGCCTCTCCATGTGGCCTGGGCTTCCTCCCCACATGGTGGCCAGATTCCAAGGACTGGTATCCTGAGACAGAGCCAGGTGAAGTCATATTGCCTCCGGTGACCTCCCCTGGAAAGTTACTCTTCAAAGTGACACTTTTGCTGCATTCTCTCCTTTGCTTGAGCTGCAGCTTCCTGTTCAGATTAACGGGGCAAGGACACGGACTCCATCTTTTTAGGGGAGGATCAGTGATCTGAAAGAGCATGTGGGGCTCGAAATACTGTAGCGGGCATCTTTGGAAAATACAGTCTGTCATAGTGCCCCAGGGCCTCCTTGTCCCCTCTGCTCTGGGTCCCCTTGAGGCCCCTTGAGGTCTGACTTCACAGGAAGGGTATCTGCCACGTGGTCAGGAAGCCCGCCAGGTGTGGGTCTCTAGTCCCATGCTGCTCTTCTGGTCTCAGTCAATTGTTCACTATCAAAGCTCTGCTCGGCCTCCTGAGCAGAGGAAGCAGACATATCCCAGGCCTCAGGGGGCAGAGCTGGGGCCACAGGAGGTGGCCAAGCGGCTGGTCTTGGCCAGGAGGAGTGGCAAAGTTTGCTCCTTTGTCAAATATGTCCCAAGCTCTTTCTGCATCTCAGGCCGTGTCCTAAGCACTGGGGAAAACAGCCCTGAACAAAACAGACAAAAATATGCATGGGAGCCAGGTACGGTGGCGCACGCCTGTAATCTCAGTACTGGGGAGGCTGAGACAGGAGGATCACAGGTTCGTGGCCAGCCTCAGTAACTTAGTGAGATCCTGTTTCAAAATGAAATTTAAAAAGGTTGGGGATGTAGCTTGGAGGTAGAGTGCCCTTCGATTCAATCCCGTAAAAACAAATAAACACAAATAGTATGCTGGATGAGAATGAGTTCTGCAGATCTGCAGAGAGTAACAGAGTAGGGAAGGGGATAAGAAGTGTGATGGTGCAAGGGGTCAGGGGAGGCCTCGCTGCGACAACACTTCAGTAGCAGCTAGAAGCAAGTGGAGGAAGGAGGCTTGCAGATGTGGGGTGGAGTGGGAAGAGCCCTCCATGCAGTGGGAACAGTAAATGGGAGGCAAGGCATATGCCTAGGGAGAAGGTATAGGTGGTAGAGTTGAGCCCGGGTAACTGAGCTGGGGAGCAGTAGAGGAGATGGGGTCAGAGGTGATGGTGGTGGGAGGGGAAGTGAGGGCGCAGATTGTGTAGGGCCTTCAGACTTGAGTGAAATGAGAGACCATTCAAAGCCGTCTAATACAGAAGCAAAGTGATCTGATTTATGGTTTGTATCAGGTAGCTGTTGCTGCATAACACATTTCCCCAAACTATAGTGGTTTAAAACAACTCTTTTATTATTTCCTTTGATTTTGTGGGTTGGCAGGACAGTTCTTCTGTTGCTTTTGCCTGAGTTCACTCATGTGGCCACCTTGACTCGGATGGTTTGGCCTGAATGTCCAAGCTGGTCTCCCTCAGGTCTGGCTGTTAGCCAGAGTTCCTTGGTTCTTCTCCATGTGGCCTCTCATCCTCCATCGAGCTGGACTAGCATCCTTACGTGGTGGTTGCAGAGCAGTGTTCTAACAAGGAAAGTTGCAAAATCTCTCAGGTCCAGGCCAGGAGCTGGAACATCATCCCTTCTTCTTTATTTTACGGGCCAAGGCAAGGTGTAGGGCCAGCCCAGGTTCACCAAGGGAGAGGACTATACAAAGGTGTGAACGTTAAGAGGCACTATTAATTGGGACCATTTTGTAACTATAGACCATGTGGTTTAACAGGATCTCTGGCTGCTGTGTTGAGAATAGAATGAAAGGTGCTAAAGTTAGAAACAGGGAAACCAAATTAGGAGGTTTTCTAATAATACAAGCCAGAGATGGTTGCTGCTTGGACCAGGATCATTATGGAGGAAGTATGGAGAAGTGGTCAGTTCTGGGTATATTTTGGAGGTAGAATGGACAGGATTTCCTGACAGGTTGGGTGTGAAGTGGAAAAGAAAGGGAGGAGTCGAGGGTGATTCCAGGGTTTTTGGCCCTAGCAACTGGAAGCACGGAGCTGCCATTTACTGACATGGGGAGGCTGAGGAAGGGGCAGGGTTGTTATTTAAAAATTCTTTGGGAGGGGATGGGTTTGGGGTTCTATTTTAGGTTTGGGATGCCTCCTAGGACATCCAACCGGAGTTATTAAGATACAGTTGGATGTATAGGAGCCTGGAGTTCAGGAGAGAGGTCTATGCTGATTATGTATGTATGTATGTATTTATTTATTTAATTTATGGTACTGGGGATGGAACCTAGGGGTGTTCTACCTCTGAACTACACCCCCAGCCCTAATTTATTTTATTTTATTTTTTTAATTTGAATTAGGGTCTCACTAAGTTGCTGAGGTTGGCTGTGAATATGCTGGCTATTTAAAACCATGAGACTAGCCGGGCGTGGTGGCGCACGCTTGTAATCCCAGTACTTTGGGAGGCGGAGACTGGAGGATCCGAGTTCGCGGCCAACCTCAGCGCGCATGCGCGGGCGCGCGTGCTTTATCTCTCCTCTCTCTCTCTCTCTCTCTCTCCCTGTATCTCTCTCTCTACCTAGTGAGGCCCTCTGCAACTTCGTGAGACCCGGTTTCAAAAATAAAGCATAAAAAAAATAG
>PVJS01049327.1:0-14702 GCA_004027185.1 Glis glis | reverse complement strand
GCCACGAACCCAGATCCTCCGGTCTCCGCCTCCCAAAGTACTGGGATTACAAGTGTGCGCCACCACGCCCGGCTTACTTAACATTTTTTTTTTTTTGTACTGGAGATTAAGCCCTGGAGCATTCTACCTCTGAGTCACATCCCTGGTCTGTTCCTTCCTTCTTCCTTCCTTCCTTCCTTCCTTCCTTCCTTCTTTCCTCCCTCCCTCCCTCCCTTCCTTCTTCCTCTTCCTTCTTCCTTCTTCCTTCTTCCTTCTCTCTTTCTTTTTGCGGTACTGGGGATGGAAACCAGTGACATTCCACCTCTGAGCTACACCCCCAGCCCTATTTTTTATTCTTTATTTTGAAACAGGGTCTCACTAAGTTGCAGAGGGCCTCACTAAGTAGCTGAGGCTGGCCACGAACCTGTGAACCCCATGTCTCAGCCTCCCAAGTACTGGGATTATAAGTATGTGCCACCACACCCGGCTTATTTATTTATTTTGAAACTGGATTTTGCTAAGTTGCTGAGACTAGTCTTGAACCTGTGATCCTCCTGTCTCAGCATCCCAGGTACTGGGCTTACAGGCATGTGCCACCACGCCTGGCTTAACATACGTTTTACATGGCATAAAATCCTGCAGAAAAGAAGATACAAAGACCCAGAAAAATGACTTTTAGGGCAGTCATGCCTAGGTCTGATTGGAGGACAAAGGGGTATGATCTAATAGTAATAAAGTCAGGGGGATTCAGCGAGGCCTGTTTGTTCAGATTCATCTTGACCTTTCTTTCTGACATTCCTTCCTTCCAAGTATAGGGCAGGACTCATGTCTCAAAAGTCTTTGGGGGAGCCTGGCGTGGTGGTGCATGCTTGTAATCCCAGTACATGGGAGGCTGAGACAGGAGGATCGCAGGTTCTCGGCCAGCCTCAGCTACTTAGTGACCCTGTTTCAAAATAAAGAATCAAAAATAGGGCTGGGGATGTAGCTCAGAGGTAGAATGCCCCTGGGTTCAATCCCCAGTACCGCAAAAAAAAAAAAAAAAAGTCAGCCAGGCGTGGTGGTGCACGCTTGTAATCCCAGTACTTTGGGAGGCGGAGACCGGAGGATCCGGGTTCGCAGCCAGCATCAGCTCGCGCTGCGCACTCTCTCTCTCTCTCTCTCTCTCTCTCTACTTAGTGAGGCCCTCCACAACTTCGTGAGACCCGGTCTCGAAATAAAATATAAAAAATAGGGCCGGGGGCGTAGCGCGGAGGTAGAACGCCCCTGGGTTCAATCCCCGGTACCACACACACACACACACAAAAAGTCTTTGGGAGAGAGAGAAGCTCAGAGAATAATCTTCCTAGGTTTCCTGTCCTGCTTTAGGAGGGAAGGGGCAGGAGAAGGTCAGAGACCCTTCTGCCTGTGTAGTTTTCTCAGTATTCCTCAACTTGAAATATTCAGCATGCCAAGGTGCCTCATTTGAAGGTAGCATTTCCCACACTCCATCATTTCCAAATCCAGCGTGCCCTTCATGAGTTGACTCTCAACGTCTTCCTTTCAGAAAGCCACTTCTCTGTTCACCCCCTGTGCCTGGTTACTGCTGTATTAACCTGCGTTTCCATCATTGTGACCAAAATACCTTACAAGAACAACTTAGGTGAGGAAAGATGAATTTGGGCTCATGGTTTCAGAGGTTCAGTCCATAGTTGGCTTCCTCTAAGGCAGAAACATCATGGTGGCAGGGCGTGGCATCGGGAAGCTGCTCAGCAGCTGGGAAGCAGAAACAGAGATAGGAAATGCCCAAGGACAGCCCTCAAAGCCATGTCCCCAGTGACCTACCTCCTCCAGTCACACCCTACCTGCCTATGTTACCACCCAGTAAATCCATTCCAATTATTAACCCATCAGTAGATGTATCCATGCATGAGATCGATGGGGATTGGGCCCGCATTGATTGCTAATGGGTGTCAATTGCTGATGGTGAGAACAAGCTCTTATACTCAGGCAGAACAATAAAATCCTTTTCTCTGTCTCTAAGTTGTTAGTCAAGGTTGACCTTGGTCAGCTAAAAGTTGGCTGTTAGTCCAGCTAAACACTGAATGTTACAGGCACAGACACATGCAATTAGAAAAGAATTATAGACTTTCACAACAGCGAAGACTAACATTAAAAGATGAAAAAGCAAACTATATTAACCCAATATTAATTACTAATAACACAAAATAGTTATAGCCCCCAATCCTCGATACTTTAAAAGACTATATTCCTGTTTATTTTCTTCCATTTATTATAAAACAAGTTTTCAACATAATAAGTAACTTCTAGCAGATAGAGATAAGGAGATGCTGAGAACTCACCAAGGACACAGTGACGTCAGACCTTGTGAGGATGAACAAAGAAGGCTAACAAGAAGGACTTACATAACAGAGATAACTGACAGAATCACACCTGATTTTGGTGGGAAAAGAAGATTATTGGTTAAGCAGGATGAAAAACAAGAGATAATTGATTCTTATAAAAATTGTATATGTTCAAAGACATCGGCGCCTTACTTTCAAGGCACTCCACTACGTCACCTCTGGCGTAGTGCTTTGATTACTCTGTCCCCGTTTCTTTCTGTAATAATAAAACTTTGCTCAAGCTTGCAACAGTAGTTCTGGCTAACTTTTTCTAAACTAGCTAAGAACAAGAACCCACGGCATTGCTCCAAACGGTATCAGAGATTAGAGCCCTGATTCAATTATTTCCCCTCTGAACATTTTTGCATTGCCAATACATGAGCTGTTCTGGGGGACATTCTATACTTAAACCATAACACCCCGGATCTTACAGACCCACTCCATCCACCATGGTTTATGGGGCACAGCTTGTGCGGGGCACCGTTCCCCACACTGGCTAAACAGCAGTGAACAGACCCACGTGTCTGCCCACAGGGAGCTTACGTTCTAGTGGAGAAGGCCACCAGGGGGCATTTGCTTTGCAAGGACTCTCCTGCCCTGGTCTGTGCTTTCTCTTACCAGCTGGGACTCTCCATGACGGTCAAGCCCGTCTGCATGCATGTGGCATCGATCACTTAACACACAGTAACCACTCCGCAGGGGTGGCCTCTGAGCTCACAACCACATCCCAGTCCTATTTTTTATTTTTATTTTGAAACAGGGTCTCACTAAGTCGATGAGAGTCTCACTACTTGCTGAGGCTGTCCTTGAACCTGCGATCCTCCTGTCTCAGCCTCCCAAGTACTGGGATTACAAGCGTGCGCCACCACACCCGGCTCAGTGGGCTTTTCTTATCTCCTGGTACCACTCATCTACCTCCCCCATCCTTCCTTCTTTGATCCCTCTTGGGACTGAAGCTTCCTTGTCTAGTCCTTGTTACCCCTGCATTTTATTTACCTTCCCTATATCTGTTCTTCTTTTTTTTTTTTTTTGCGGTACTGGGGATTGAACCCAGGGGCGTTCTACCTCCGCGTTACACCCCCGGCCCTATTTTTTATACTTTACTTTGAAACCGGGTCTCACGAAGTTGCGGAGGGCCTCACTAAGTAGACAGAAAGAGAGAGAGAGAGAGAGACAGGCAGAGAGAGAGCTGAGGCTGGCCGCGAACCTGGATCCTCCGGTCTCCGCCTCCCAAAGTACTGGATTACAAGGGAGCGCCACCACGCCCGGCCCAATATATCTGTTCTTTAGATAGATGGTTTCTTTGAACTCTTCCTGTTCCTAGGTCCTCTGACCTGAACGGCCCGGTATTCCTAGGCAGTTTGCTGCCACTAAATGGTTTCTCTAAGATATATCGCCTTAAGCTCTCTGACGTTACTGGTTGCTCTTGTCTGCAGCCCAGGCTGAACTTGCGCCGCTCCTCCACAAGGCCGGCTCTGCCCCTTGTCTGCATTCCTGCCGCCCTTGGAGCAGGCGACCTGTGCTGTTATTCATCACTTTGGGAAGATTTCCCAGGTCCCTATGACACAGTGAACTTCTACAAGTTACAGGATTTATCTTTCTGCCTCACACACATGGCAGAGCCCTGTGGGTCAGCGGACGCATCGTTAATAGGTGTGAATGCTGATGTGGTTGGCCTTGTGTGTTCAAAAGAATGCCCCTTCCCTGACCTCGCTCCCCAAGGAATGAGGGGTGCTGTGCTGCTTGGTTTCCATCTGAACCAAGTCCCCTTTCTCACCTGACACATGCCTGGGTTAAGCCACCATCGGTGGGTCCCAGGAACCTGCTTGACATTTCGTCAGGTTGAAGACTGCAGCTCTCCCAAGGACACAGAGAGCAGTGGGCGATTTTTTCTTTTGCGTTATAACCAAACAATCAGTGCTCCGAGTGTTTTAGTGGCCTGCATAAATCCACACAGGAGGTTAGGGACAGAAAGCGGCCCCCGTTTGCAAGTCTGTGGCCCGGTGGAGCAAAGGCTCCCATGATCTCTGGCTTGCTCAGAAAAAGGTGACTTTGTCTTTTGCATATTATAGTCAGCTTCAGGAAAGGGAACGGGCCATTTTCTTTATTTTCAAGGTGTGCTCTTGATTTGGATGACAGTGACTCCTGGCTGGCCGCACTGCCCTCACCTGGGTGAGAGTCTTTCTCTGTGAGACAAACCTTCCCACTCACTCGACTGGCCTCCGCCCATCTCGGGTTCCTGCTGCAGGTCCGAGGCCACTGCCGCCCTCACGTGGGCCAGGGGCCACACGACAGTGACAACTAAGCTGAGCCCAATGGGGAACAGGTCATGTCAAGACAGAAGACCCAGCAACCCAGCCCGGCCCTGTACTTTTTCAATGTCCTTAAATAAAACTGGCATAGATTTTTCCCATAAGGCTCTGTAGTCATTCAATGAATAGAGGAAAAGAAGGATGGTCCAGACACTTGGTGGTGCCAAGGACTTTCGTGGCAGAGAAGAGTTATGGTTAGTTTGAACAGCTGATGTTCAGGAAGTCTTCACAAAGATAGATGATAGAAGCCAGGTGTGGTGGTGCACACCTGTAACCCCTGTATTTGGGAGGCTGAAACAAGAGGATCAGAGGTTCAAGGTCAGCCTCAGCAACTTAGTGAGGCTCTCAGAAACTTCGTGAGACTCTGTTTCGAAATAAAAAATAAAAGAGGGCTGGAGGGGTAGCCTGGAAATAGAATGTTCCTGGGTTCAATCCCAGTACCATAGGAAAAAGAGAAAAGTAAAAAAGATAGATGAAATAACATACCTTATAAGTGAGGGCCTTTTCATATCAGGAAACACTTCAGCAAGCACCATGACTCTTCGCATTTAGTTCAGGCAACATTTACGAAGCAGCTGCTATGCTCAGGAACAGTAGTGACCGGGGGCAGATGTGCATGACCAAACCAATCCTGCCTGGAGGAGTCCACAGCTCCCTCTCCTGCCGGAGGTCTCTGCTTGGCTTTCAGAAAGTGACTGGAGGCTCAGCTGCCTCCTGTGTGGGGGTCTGCACCTTTTCTCTGCTAAGATCCCTCCCAAGGAATAAGGGTGACAATACAAATACTTCAAGTCCAAGGTCACAACTGGGCCTGGGAGACTTTCTCTTTTCTTCTTGGAAAGCATTTTTTTAAAAGGAGACATGCATTCTTTGAATAAAATTCATACTGTTCATGCGTCCCAGAAGGTCGTGTGTGGAATGAGCCTGACCCATTTCCTCCTCCTCCTCCTCCTCTTCCTCCTCCTCTTCTTCCTCCTCTTTTTTTTTTTGTGGTACTGGGGATGGAACCCAGGGGCATTCTACCTTTGAGCCACACCCCCAGCCCTATATTATTTTTTATTTGGAAACAGGGTCTCACTAAGTAGCTGAGGCTGGCCGCAAACCTGAGATCCTCCTGTCTCAGCCTCCCAAGTACTGGGATCACAAGAGTGCACCAAGGCTCCTGGCTTCTCGCCTTTTCTTCTAATCCCCAGGCACTGGCCCCCTGTGGTTGCTCCCTGCAATTTTCCCTTCTGGGTTCTGCATTTGCTCTTTCCTGTCTTTGGATCATTCTTCTTCCTGGAAAAATGGTGTCTTCTCTTTATCAAACAATACCAGCTTTAATGGTGTCACCTGCATTTTTTTTCATTGTTGTTGTTTGTGTTTTGATACTGGGCATTGAACCCAGGGGCATTCTACCTCTGAGCTACACCTCCATCCCTGTTTTATGTTTATTTTGAAACAGGGTCTTGCTAAATTGCTGAGGGTCTTGCTAAATTGCTGAGGCTGACCTCAAACCTGCGATCCTTCTGTCTCAGCCTCCCAAGTACTGGGATTACAGGTGTGTGCTGCCACGCCTGGCTTTGAGAGAGGCCACTCTTGATCATCTCTCTTCAAAGCAGGTTCCTGTTGTACTATTTCTAATTTGTATGTGTTTTATATATTTACTCTTTTCCTTTCCCACTTGACTGTATCTCACTGAGAGCAGGGCCCTATGTCTTTCTTGCTGATGTGTAACACCTGCCCAGCACACAGCAGGGGCTCAGTAAAGATCCAAGGAATGGATGAATTAGAACAATGCTACATCTACATGATGCTACAAGCCTACAGGCCTGGTAGTGCAGGCCTGTAACCCTAGTACTTGGGAGGCTGAGACAGGCAGATTGCAAGTTGGAGGTCAGCCTCAGAAACTTAGAAAGACGCTCAGCAACTTAGCAAGATCCTATTCCAAAATAAAAAATAAGAAGGGCTGGGGGTGTAGCTCAGTGGTAGAATTGCCCCTGGGTTCAATCCCCAATACCTTCCCCACAAAGAAGTGGGGCCTCCAAGAGGAGTTAGTCAGGAGGGCTCCTCCCTGGTGAACAGGATTATGGCTCTTGTGGAAGTGGATTCATAACGAGTCCAGCTCCCTGCCCTTCCAACTTCCACCATGAGAGGAGACATCCTTCCTCCTCTGGAGAATGCACAATAGGACTCCATCTCGAAAGTACAGAGCCTCCCTCGCTGGATAGCTGCACCTCCCAGTGCCTTGGTCTTGAACTATAAAGAATAACATTTCTGTTCTTTATAAATTGCCTGGTCTCCGGTGTTGTGTTATAGCAGTACAAAACAGACGAAGACACTTACTTTCCCAAATATTTTACTCTACATGTACAAAACCACCTCTATTACCCTGCCTCACCCCCTACCATTTTCCTCCCAGTGGAGCAAACACAACTTTTATACTAGATGAGATTTCTTAGGGAAAAAAAAAAAAAAACCTGAAATGCAGACACAGGAGCCCAAACACCAGAAATCTACAATGTTCAGGCCAAAGAGATGTCTTTCTGAGCTTTGGGACAAGCAAATTTGGAACTTCAGACTGTAAATGTATCTGCCCATAGTGAGGGTAAGGACAGAAAGACTCCTTATCTGAAAAAGAAATTTGGAATCTAAAGTAGAAAGAATTCTTTTATGTGGCTCATGTAAACTCAAGATGCAGCCCGGCAGTGCATTTTTTGTAGGCAGAGCTATTTTTAACATTGCATTTATTTATTTATTCATTTATTTATTTATTTAAATTTTTTTCAGTACTGGGGATTGAACCCAAGGACATTCTACCTCTGAATTCCACCCCCAGCCCTATTTTTTATTCTTTATTTTGAAACAGGGTCTCACTAAGTTGCGGAGTGCCTCACTAAGTAGCTGAGACTGGCCACGAACCCGGATCCTTTGGTCTCAGCCTCCCAAGTACTGGGATTACAAGCATGCGCCACCACGCCCGGCTAACATTGCTTTTATGATCAATGGTTGACTTTTGAGTGGTTGATCCAATTTACGAATTGAGAATAAGATGCAACCCAACAATATGAACTAGAAATATGCATTTAACATATTTCATAACAAAACATATTTTATATATATATATATATATATATATATATATATTTATATATATTTATATTTGGCGGTACCGGGGATCAAACCCAGGGGCATTCTACCTCCGAGCTACACCCCCAGCCCTATTTTTTATTCTTTATTTTGAAACAGGGTCTCGCTAAGTTGTGGAGGGCCTCACTAAGTAGCTGAGGCTGGTCGCAAACCCGGATCCTCTGGTCTCAGCCTCCCAAGTACTGGGATTACATGTGTGCACCACCATGCTCAGCTCATATTTAACATATTTCATAACAAAAATCAATGGTAACATGTAAGTCAAATGTATGTATCTTGTGGGATGTTTACTGGGAAGAGTTGACCCAGGCAGTACAATCATTGTAATTGCAGAAATAATGATGTTTTACAAAAATAGCTATTATTTAGAAACATGAAAGGATTTGGAGGACATTATAAACTGACAGTTATCTTTGTGAAATATCTGTGATCAAGATAGTATAATTTATTATTTTTTTTCACCTGGAAAACTCAAATGACCTGAGAACTATGGGATGAATGAAATTGCCAGGAATCACAACAAACTTTGCGGCAGCAGATCTAGAAGTCTTTAGCAGGCATACATGTTTGGAGATGGCCCAGGGTCTGAAGACCTGAGCAGTCACTAGTGATAAATACATTTGTCTTTAATACTGGGGTTTCTCTGTCATAGTCAAATACCATCTCATCATGACTAATTCATACTATAGATTTATTGATTGCCTGTAATCCCAATTTATGGATGCATGATCCCTCACTCTGCCCTGTTTCAAGGAACAGTGGCACTATGTTAATTACTGGAAAGACTACATTTTTTATTTTTCACCCAATACAAAATTATGTTTTCAATTAGATTTGATGTGCAGGGTACAAAGGGAGTAGCAATGCCAGAAAGTTAAGACAGGTGAATCCAGGACCCTCTAGGCACACAGGTGAAGGGGTATTAATTTTGGAGCTGGCAAGCTGATGAATTCATATGACAGAGTTTCTACTGATCACTAAGTTTAACCATTCATTTTCACAGTCACAGACATAATAAAAAATGAATATTTTACTCTCAAGGCTACGGAACATAGACAAAGTGCCATGGTCCGTGGTGAATTATTACTTTGTCTCAGGAGCTGCACTATAAATAATTCGTGAGGCTGAAAACTCATAAAAATAAATCTTCATGTGTTTCTAACTGGAACTTCAGGTTCTCTCAATGTCGTCTCCAAAATAAAGCAATCACCGCTGAGATTTTTTTCTAGTGTTGTGCATGTTCTCTGTCTCGCTCCTCTGCCTCCCTCTCTCTTATGCGGGGATGATAGAATGTTTGTAGAGAAAGGCAGATGCTCTGCTGTCATCCGCAGAGCCCAGGGACACCTTAACAACTTCGCTAATAGATGCCATTTCTCATTCTGATTGGTTGCCAGAGGGCCTGTCACCAAACACACGTAGCCAATCGATGCTGATCTTGTTGTGGGCACTTTGCCCTCTGAGATCCCCTGCTACTCCTCTGTCCCTTCCATTATCAGTTCAACCAGAGAAGGAACTGTCCAAAGACTCTGGTATTTTCAAAAACAGATACAATAGTCACACAGTAACTGAGAGGACTGCATTTTTTATCTTTCATACAAAATGCAAAATGATGTTTTCAACTAAATGTGAGGCACAGTACAAAGAGTAGAATCTGTAAGCGATGCTGCGTTCTCTCCTTGGCCTATCTAGAAACCTCTATTGGAGAAGCGTGCCTGGATTGATGTGGGGGCTGGAGGCAGATGCGGTCTTCTTTTATCCCTCGTCTGCATCCCCATCACGACATCAGAATGGCTCCTAGCACACCTGTCCCAGCTGGCCATCAATCCAGGAATGACCAAGTTACCTGAACACACCCCACAAGCTGGCTGGAAGGAACTCCAAGCCAAGAGAGGTCCTTAAATCCCCACCTTTTTAATTTCCTGGGAATTCTTCTAAGAAGTTCTGGCTCTCTGGCAAGGGATGCAGGTGATATTTTATTCCTACAAGACTGCTGTCAATTTACAATCAGGTTCAGTCCGGCTGGCTGGAGACAAGAATGGCGAAATAATTGAGTTGCAGCTGTTTTATTATTCCTTCTTTGATGAAGGAAAGAATCACACACCATTTGCAGGTGGAGGGTGTGGGTTGAATGGGGATTTTTAACAAAAACTTATCTTTTTTTCTAACTATAATAGTAATAAGAGGTTACGGCAGAAAATTTGAGAAATAATAATAATACTCCAATGTATCACAACCTAGAGACAATCATTGCTAACACTAACGTTTTGCCCTTTTTCTTTATAAATTTGTTTCATTTTTGCTTTATTGATACACAATTGTGTCATGTTTATACAAGTTGAGTTTTTTTCATAAGATAACCTCAGTATTTTTCCATTCCTTAACACTTCATAAAAATTCTTTTGAAGTATGTTTTTTAGTGCTTATACATATTCAATAATGTTTAACTAATCTTTGGGTGTAGATTATTTCCAATTTTTTATCATATACTATACCAAGAATACTTCTTCATGTCAATCTTGATGTATGGTTCTGATTATTTCTTTATTATAAGTTCATAATAAAATTTCTATCACTAGGGTGAAGAATATAAATGCTTTTAGGCTTTTGAAACACGTATTGCCAATTTAAACAACAGAAATATTCCACTTTTGACAGTTGCACAAGTACTGTGTGGATAAAACCATTTTCCCTGCCTCTCATCAAATAATTAAGCAGAATAGCAAAAGTTAAAGGACTTATTTAAAACAAACAAAAATTATCTTTGCTATATGAAAATTGAAAATTGACAAAAGAAAAATATTTTCAAAAATTCGCATCCCTTTCTTTACTAGCATTTCTTCTTTGTCTCCTCCTCTTTCTTCTATCTCCTCCTCTCCCTCCCCACCCTTTCCTTCCTCTTTTGGTGTATTTCTATGGCCTTTTAGAACTTTCTGTCATTTCATCTATAGCCATAGCCTTTTTAAGTGTTAGAATGATTGAATGCCCTTTTTATTGTTTTATAAGGCCTATTTATGTATTGTGGCTATTAATCTCAACTAAAATAATGTCTTTTATTTTTCTAGGTAGAAATCTTTAAATTTTAATGTAATCAAGTATATTGTTTTTTTTTGGGGGGGGCTAGGGATTAAACCCGGGGCATTGTACTGCTGAGCTACACCTTCAGCCCTATTTTATTTTTTTTATTTAGAAACAGGGTCAAAATAAGTTTGAGTTGCAGAGGGACTCACTAAGTTGCTGAGGCTGACCATGAACCTGCGATCCTCCTGTCTCAGCTTCTAAAGTATTGGGATTAGAAGCATGCACCACTAGCCGGGCGTGGTGGCGCACGCTTGTAATCCCAGTACTTTGGGAGGCGGAGACCGGAGGATCTGGGTTTGCGGCCAGTCTCAGCTCTCTCTCTCTCTCTCTCTCCTCTCTCTCCTTAGTTCTCTCTCTCCCTGTCTCTCTCTCTCTCTCTCTCCTTAGTGAGGCCCTCTGCAACTTCGTGAGACCCTGTTTCAAAATAAAGTATAAAAAATAGGGCCGGGGGCGTAGCTCGGAGGTAGAACGCCCCTGCGTTCAATCCCCGGTACCGAAAAAAAAGAAGCATACACCACTACGCCTGGCAAATATATTGATTTTTAAATGACTTTTTAATATGTAGATCCCTATTTTCTTATCAGCTATTCATACATAGATAAAAATTTAACTTACATATTGTAAACACACATACTTTAAATGTGAATTTTAGATTCTCATGCATTTAATTTATTTTGACAAATGATTCACTAGTAGCACTAAAAGCAAAACTTCTCATATCTTATCTCCATCACAATTTGCAGTTAATATAGTGTACTTGGTCAGCGTATAAATTTTGGAACCAAATTGTTTGTTTTCCATGACTGTGCCTCCACTAATTGTCTGGGCAAATGATTTACCTTCTCCATACTTCAGTCACCCCATTCATCAGATGATAATAGATATAGTACAATCCTCAGAGAGCGGTGCCCAGTAATAAATTAATCAACACAGGTAGAGTGCATCAGAAATCGTTTTCTCCTAGAAATTGGTCAGCACATGTTAACAATTGTTAACAATTACTGCTATCACTACTATGACTATTACTGTGTGTAGTGGGTTCTATCAGAAGCTACATATTAGTTACACGGGATATCATATCGGGCTGGGAGCCACCACGGCCTGTGTATGAATTTCAACCATGGCAAACTCTTGTGTGACATTGAAGGCTCTCATAACTGGCTTTCTCGCCTGTAAAATAAGGTTAACTCTTTGTTTTATAGAAGTTTTAATGTTCAAAATATATTTAATTTCCTTTTGATTTCTTGTTTGCCTCAAGTGTTATTTAAAGTTGTGTTTTATATATTTGGAGATTTTCCAGTTATATTCCTATTACTGATTTCTACTTTACTTTCATCTGAGTCAGAGACTATCCTTGTAATGATTTGAATCACTGCAAATTGATTGAGACTTGTCGTATAGCCTACGATCTAGTTTATATTGCTAAATACTCTATTTCCCTCAAAGTATACACCACTGTTACCATGGGAAATGGTCTATAAAAGTAAATGACATCAAGTTGGTTGATAGCTATAGTCAAGTCTTTTATATCTTTATTAAGTTTTTCATCTTATAATTTGTTCTCAGTATTCAGAATTGTTTTGGTTATTTTGGGTCCTTTGAAATTCCTTACAAATTTGTACAATCACCATATGATTTTCTTTAGAAAATACTGCTGGACATTGATTGGGGTTATGTTGAAATAAAAGAATAATTTGGGGAAAACTGACATCTTTACAATATTGAATCCTCTGATCCATGAAAATGGTATGTCTCTGCATTTATTTGGATTATTTTAAATTTCTCTCAGCAATATTTTAAAGATTTTAAAATACAGGTCTTAAAGAGTCTTATTAACTTATTTCTATCTATCCTAATTATTTTGGTGCTTTTGTAAATAGTGTTTTTCTATGTCTAGTTTGCTGTTTTTTTTTTTTTACCATGAGTGTTGGATTTTGTCAAATAATTTGCTTCTGCTGAGATAATCACATTTTTTATTCTTTTACTCTTTGACTATGGTAACTTATACTGATTTCTAACATTTTTATCACAAATTTGATATTAATATTTTGAGGACTACATTTTATTGTAACTGCTTTCTTTCTTAATCCTTTATATATTATTTCTTTTGCTGTTTTTAAAATATTTGAAATAGTTTAAGATGCAAGAAAGGATGTAAGTAGAAAGAGTTGCTGTCTGTTCTTTGCCCAGTTTCCCTCAATAATACTCCACAGTGCACTGGCAAAACAACCACAACCACAACCACAACAGCAAGACACTGATACAATAATGTGTATTCAACTATAGACCTTAGTTGGATTTTGCTCATTTGTATAACATCTCACTGTGTGTGTGTGTGTGTGTGTGTGTGTGTGTGTGTGTGTGTATGGAGGTCTATGACATTTTATTATATATATAGATTTGTTGTAATCTTCACAACAATCAGGTTACATAGCTATTCCATCACCACAAAATCTCTTTGGTGTTTTCATCTAATAGTTATAACTTGCTGGGCATGGTGGCCCATGCTTGTAATCCCAGTACTTTGGGAGGCGGAGACCGGAGGATCTGGGTTCGAGACCAGCCTCAGCTCTCTCTCTCTCTCTCTCTCTACCTACCTAGTGAGGCCCTCCGCAACTTCGTGAGACCCGGTTTCAAAATAAAGTATAAAAAAATAGGGCCGGGGGTGTAGCGCGGAGGTAGAATGCCCCTGGGTTCAATCCCCAGTGCCGCAAAAAAAAAAAAAAAGAAATCTAATAGTTATAACTTTCCCTAACCCTAAGCCCTGGAAACCACTGTTCTATTATTCGTTACTATAATTTTATCACTTCAATAACATTTTATAAATGGAATCATAAAGTATATAACTTTTAGAGATTTTTTTCACTCAGTATCATTTTCTTATTTATTTTTTATTTTTGTTTTCTCTTTGTTTGTTTCTTTTTGGTACTGGAGGCTGAACCCAGAGGCATTCTACCTCTGAGCTATAGACCAGCCCTATTTTGTTTTTGAAACAGGGTCTTGCTAAGTTGCTGAGGATCTCACTAAGTTGCTGAGGCTGGCCTCAAAACTGTGGTGGAAATATTGTGTGTGAAAAGACTCTAATTATGAATTTAATTCCTTTAATAGATATAAGAATATTAAAGTATTTCATTGCTTTTTGAGGCAGTTTGCATAATTTATTCCTTGTATGAAATTTGCCCACTTTATTTCTGTTGGTGAATATATTATCATGAAGTTTTTCATATTTTTTGTTTTCCATTTATGCTTGTGAGGCCTATAGAAATGACCTTTCATTCCTCATATTGATAGTGTCATATCCTCTTGTGTCTTTATTAGTCTTACTAGATATTTATCATTTTTGTTGATCCATTCAAAGAACCAGTTTTGATTTCCTCTCGTAAAACTTTTCTATTTCATTAATGTCCATTCTCATTTTTATTACTTTCTTCTATTAAAGTTATGTGGAATTTATTTTTGTAGCTTTTAATGTGAAGCTTGGGATTTTACTTTTGCAAGTTTCTATTTTATTAATACTTACATTTAAGGACAAATTTCCCTCTCATTTCTTTTTTTTTTTTTTTTTTGCGGTACCGGGGATTGAACCCAGGGGCGTTCTACCTCCGCGCTACACCCCCGGCCCTATTTTTTATACTTTATTTTGAAACCGGGTCTCACGAAGTTGCGGAGGGCCTCACTAAGTAGAGAGAGAGAGAGAGACAGGGAGAGAGAGAGAGAGAGAAAGAGAGCGCTGAGGCTGGCTGCAAACCCGGATCCTCTGGTCTCTGCCTCCCAAAGTACTGGGATTACAAGCGTGCACCACCACGCCTGGCTTCATTTCTTTTTT